>QANU01008556.1:217974-231456 GCA_003254905.1 Nissolia schottii
TCAAAATCTGAACCTCTCTCAAGCACACAAACATTTTACCATCAATAGGTATCATCACCACATTAATTTCTTCATATTTCTTTTGGAAAGAAGGAAAAAGATGAAGGGAAGATTCTTGTGTTTTCTACTTGCTCTTCAAGTTGTGAACTTTGTTGGTGTAGCAAAGAGGCCTTTTCTTCCAAATGATGGCATTTCACATCAAGGTTAGTTAGTTAAGAAAAGGAATTAGACCATTTTGAAAATTGACTTCTTTCTGTTATTACTTGCAAAACCTGCTTGCTATTATGGACTTATCATACATAATTGGATGTGACATTCCTCTAAGCCTTTTCAAACATATGTTATATGATAAGAAAATGGCATTTAAAAAGTGTTTGCCCTCAGAGCCTTCTTTTAGCTTGTAGAACTTTTTTTTTTTTATACCTTTTATCTCGACATTTTATTCTGCTAAGGCTTTTAGGCTTTCATTCTTTCTCCCCCATGTTAACCCTTCTGTCCATTCTTTTTCAGCACAACAAGAAGCTCTACATTCTTCACAACCACATACTATGGAATCAAAAAAGGTAAGTGTGTTAACCCTCTCTTCATGATTTGATTAAGGAGCGCCCTTTCAATGGAAATCATCTGTCTCCAAATCTTGTCCCCTTCTTTGTCTCACCAATCACTTTTTGTCACCTGGAAAATAGCTAATAACATATTTGATATTTTTTCAATTTGTTATTTTTCATGTGACAAAATGTCATTGACACAAAGAAAGGAGACAAGATTTAAAAACATGTGATTAAGATTTCAATGATTTTAGTTAGTTTCTTTGTAGGGCTAGTGACCAATATCTTGTTACAACTTGGTCTGTTTTCTCCTTTTGTTTTTAAAAGGGTATGTTGGGAAAAGAAGGAAATTCAGCAGAGACAAGATCAGAGGAAGCATATGATAAAGAAGTGAGCAAGATAGGGTCAAGTCCACCAAGCTGCGAGAATAAGTGCTATGGTTGCGTTCCATGTGAAGCAATCCAAGTTCCAAACACAAGCAGCAGCAGAAATAGGCGCAGCAGCCATTTGGGGATTCAGTATGCAAATTATGAGCCTGAGAGTTGGAAATGCAAGTGTGGTCCTTCCTTCTACAGCCCATGAAATTAACAACATATTTTGTTCATTAATTAATTAATCAATCATATAGTAGTAACCCAATTTGAATTATTGTTAGTTTCTGATATAATAGTAGTTTGTATACCCTTGTGGTTACTATCAATGCTAAGCAGCTAAATCTTAGTACATGCTTTTAGCTTATGTTAGAACAATGTGTTCGAATCATGTGAGCTACATTTAAATTTAAACCCTCTGCAGTGTGCATTGAGTGTAGCATATACTAGAACAAGTACTAATGTACTATTTCTTTTCTTTTTTTCATCAATATTTGACCAAATAAAATTTTTGTCAGATAAGTGTAAAATACATAATATATAGTAATGACAAATTTTAAATTCTAAACTTTAAATCTTAAACCACAAAATTTCTCTATCACAAATTACGTACACAACAATTCCATCGCAATAAACAATTTTTATAATAGTGTGACAATTATTTGGAATAACTTTAAACAATCACATTCATAAATGTGTGAGGTCCACCAATGCGAGACCACCAGAAACGCCACAATTTTATAAATGTGGTTGTCCTAAAATTGTCTTAACTAATTGTCAAAAGAACATTACTCTATTGTTAACATGGTGGGATCCAAAAAAATTTAATAAAACACATAATAGTGGAAGAATTCGTTTTTAGTGTGTAACCAAATTTAACACTTACACTTGGAGTGCACCATGCTTGTCCTTTTCATAATCATCTTATCCTCAAATATAGCCTTCGTTTGACATCAAGAAAGCATGGGTCAGAGGCTACTCCGTCCATGTCAGATACGCAGATACACACTCCCTTGCTCTGTTTATCTATGCGATTTCAGTTTTCAAATCCTAAAACAAGAGATGTGATATAATAAGAATGAATTAAGACATTAAAGTAAATGATATTAATTTTATTTTTTTAATAATTAAATTATATTAAAATAATTTTTTTTTAATGAACTACATTTATTTTTGTCTATAATTTATTATTTTTTATTTGTAATATATTATTTTATATTTTATTATATGATGTATTCTAGTTGTTATATCTTATAATTTTTTTTAAAGTGTGCATCCTTGTATTCATGTTATGTCTGTGTCACACGTGTCACCCGTGCTTCCTTGTTTGACATTAGGACATTTTGGAAACTGGACAATTAACATAAGACAAAAGTGAAAAGAAGAAAAGTAGTATGATACATATATTCCATCAGCAAAAACAGGCTGCAAAATCTGAAATTACATGCGCAAAGGTCTGACCCATATCGTTTGCTTGGCCTCAACGTACTTTTATCTTCAATTCAGGAAAAAAAAAAACAAAAAAAGGTAATTCTTGGGATAGTAGCTGCAGATTTGCGCTTCCAGTCCACCAATCAGTTAGGTTGCTTGGTTGCGGTGTTGTCCCTGCCATAATTTTGGGACTGGACACTTTTCAGTGAGTTTATTGTAATTTGAGATTGAGTCCTATGTAAGATCGATAAAATTTAGGTTGTGTGAGTAAAATTAGAATTCCATAATAAATTGTTTGTAAGGTTGTTTATAAAATAAATTGTTTTTCTATATAAAGAGAGTTGATTTAAATTAATTATTGTGTTATCATATTTTTTTAATTTTTTAATAGAAATTGATTTAACTTGACTTTTTTTTTTATTATTTGTCTAAAATTAGATTTATAAATAGATGTGCATGCTCATTTGTAGTGTGTATAAAAATTTAAGCTTTTTTTGTGAGAGTTAGAAAAAAAATGAGTAACGAGTTAGTAGAGATTTTAATGTATTATAATGGTGAGGAAAAAAAATACACAATACAAAATTACTTTTTATTCCTCAAATAAATCTTGGGCGGCTATATACCCAACTGTTACTTTGTCACAACTCCAACCCATAATAGTGGAAGAGTTTGGGGGAGTGTATGGGCATTAAGAAAGTACTATATAGGATGTCCATTGGTGTTGGTCAATCCTACTGGTTTCAGTCTTTTGAAATTAAGAAGGACAACCACGTTAAGCACATATGTGGAAGCAATTTAGCAATGTACTCACCACGATTAAGCTCCTTGTTGAGCTTGAAGATGTTTACTCAAGCTCTGGTGCCTCTAATGTTGGTCTGTCATTTGTGTTGAACACCAATCTCTCCCTCCCCCTTCCGACTGCTTATGATTCATCATCTTCAAGCTTTTCATATCTTGCCAAGGATATCCCTCATCCATTACCTCGACATTAGGTTCTAGCGACAGGAGTTCATCCAATGTCGGGTGGTGACTACTATGGTAATGATGATTATGGCGATGATGATAATAATGAAGATATGCATGGTTACGGGAATGGTGGTGATGATGATGTGTTGTAGCTAATATCAGTATCTCTTCGAGGTATACTGAATTATTACACCACTTAGCCTCGCCATCTCTTGAGTTACTACACCACTTATCCTTAGCTTTAGCGCGTGATGAAGGTTTAACATCGCATCAGCATCGAGATTAGGATTAGGAGCAAGTAATGATTTGTATATTGATCAACAGTTCTAAAACAAGGAAATCGAGTTGTTTGCTATTAAAAATTACAACCTCCGCAGAGGCGTGCCTTAAGTTTGGAAAAGGAAAATTTTGGTGCGGGTGCACCATAGCAGAACAAGGATGTGCTCAGTCAATTCAGGTGACTCTAGGAGAGAAGTCCCAGATGTGGGAGGTGAGGAAGTTTAATGATAAACATATTTTTTCTCTTTTCTAGTTTTCCAAATAATCACCCGCAGTTGGATTCAAAAGTTATTTTTGCAATCATCCACTCAATTGTAGAATATTCTTGTTTCTTTCATTGACTCCTTAATTGTTCTTCTATATGTTATTAATTGCTCTGTTCTTAACCCTTTTTATTAGTTAAATAGCTTTCTTTCATTGATGCCTTACTTGTTTTTTTATATGTGAGTTATTAATTGACATTCCATTTATTTTAGCTTAATAGTAACTAATTGTCCTTCTATATGTTAGTTTAATTGTCCTTCTATCTGTTATTAATTGTTCTGCACATGGATTTATGGCATGTTCGATTGTGCATTTATAAAATTTGGCATATATTGACAATGATCTGGTTTGTAACGATGTTGTGATGTTCAAATGAGCGTTTTGGACATTTTCACCATGCATAGAGGCATTTAAGTACCGTAGAACATTCATTTCAATTGATGACACACATCTGTTTGGGAATTATGGTGGTGTATTACTGATGACAATTGTTCAAGATGAATAGTCAGATTATCCCTATCACATTTGCAATTCTTAAGGGAGGACAAATGAGGCATGATCTTATTTATTGAAGAATGTCCAACAACATGTAACACCCCAACCGGACATTCTTGTTTTATTTGACAGGCATGCTTCTATCGTCGCGGCCCTACAAGATAAAGAGAGTGGTTGGCGTGCTCTAGGAGCATATTATGCATTCTATGCAATTCATTTAGCATCAAGTTTCAGCATCGCTTCAAGGACAATGAAGCAAGGAAGATACTGGTCAACGTGACGTATAGTCATTTACATTATGGGTATTTCCACTGGAGAGGTGTCCTGACCAGTATTGATCCAGCAACGGGTGAGTGGATTGACAGGATCCCGCTTGAACAATGAGCTCAACATGCTGACGAAGGACGCCATTTTGGCAACATGACCACAAATTTGTCAAAGTGCTGGAATAATGTGTTGAAGGCCGCATGATCTCTTCTGATCACGTCTCTAGTCAGGACCACTTACTACAAGTTGGTTAAGAAGTTCTATGACAGAGGACATAGCACACAAGCTCAGCTAAGGGCAACGAAAAATTTTTGTGAGTACTTGTCAGATGCAATTGAGGCTAGTAGCTGTTTGAAGCAAAACATGCATGTGAGACCGATAAGTCAGGATGACATGATGTATGAGGTGTTAGTGCAGTAGCAGCATGCCATGAGACATGAGTTAAATGAATAAATACTTTATTTAACTAGGATAGAAAACTAAAAATTATTGTGACTTCTTCAACAATAGTAATAAAAATAATAATTTGGGCTCCTCGCGTAATCCCGCGAGCCCTAAAATAAATTTTCTTTCCTCGTCGGAATCAAATTAAATATTAAGGGTATCATTGAGACTCACTTTTATAAAAATTGCTTCAGATGTGGCCTTAATTAATTCAATTTATCCTTAGAAAAATTAAAACAATCACATTCTAGTATCCCAAAATTTTTATAGGACATCCGATTGTTCACTACACATGCATGGCGACACGTGTCGCCACAAATGCGTGGCCACCTCACCTGCCACCATTGGTTACCGAAGCCATAGCAACATGTCCTATAAGGGCACATGCAGCAATAGCATTCTTTCATTTTTCCCTTCAGCAAAATCAAAAACAAAGTTAAGAGAGAAAGTGCTCTCAAGCCAACTGAAACCATAAGCACCCAAGTACTCCCTCTTCATCCTTCTTCTTTCCTTCTTCCATCACGAAGCCACGCAGCACCACACAGCTCCCTCTCCGTCACTTGCTTCCTTTCTTTCTTCCTCCATTTCATTTCCTTCTTCCCTCCGCCGAAGCCGTCACCTCCACCAGCACCATCCCTCTCCTCCAACGACGGAAGTAGCCCCTTCGTCCCTCACTTTCTTCTTCTTTCTTCCCTTCATCTCCTGACCGAAACCACCACCAACAGCAAGCAACTCACCGATTTGCTTCACCTTTCCATTCTCCAAATCTCCTTCGGTTTGCAGGGCCACCAAAACCGAAGCTTAGCACGACAAGCAGCACTTCCGTTTTCCCACTTCCCTGCAACCTTGGCCTTGCATGTGGAATTGAGGGAGCTCACCTGAAGCTTCCCACGGATTCATCATCAAAGCCAAGTTGCTATTGTTGATTTGTAAAGCTTCACCAAGTGTTTTTGCTTTAAAGTGGGTAATCCTTGAAAACACCCACTACCTTGAGTGTTTGTGTAATTATTGTTATTTTGTGAAAATTTGTCTGTTCTGTTGTGACTGAGTTGTAACATTATGTTTTTGGGTGTGTGTTGTTTAAAGTTTTATTTCACCTACCTTCCCACTTTCCAATCTCGGAGGGATTCAATTGCAGTATAGTGCGGTTATAGTCGTATCCACAAGGAGTTGTGAATATAAAGTCGTTCTTAAGTTTCGTTAAATAAACAAGATGGTTGGTTGGTTTGTGAATTGATTTTTGAAAGCAGATAAATTAAAACAAGTGATAAAATGAAACTAAATGAAAATTAGATAGGAAAGCTTGCTGGGATTTAATTCATACTACGGTTATCATATATCCGTTAACCCAATGCATATGAACTATCAAATTCTTGATTCCCTCACCACTAGTTCTTATCTTATTCATCTCTCTCGAGCATGAGAAGGTCATTTGATTCATGATATTAATTGTCGCTCTCGCGTACAGTTAATAACGTGAATCGTAGTAGCTTTGGATTTAAAATGGCCGATATGCCGAACTCTCTCTCGAGTAGTTACGAATTATTGAATGAATCAATCTAGATCCGACTCAATGATGTAGCTCTCGCTCACAAAATCAAATCTTAAATCAAGTTATAGTTGATCAGGCTAAAACAATCACTAAGTTCAAGATCAAATCATGAAAATCATGGAATTTAATAGCTTCATATATAAAAGAGTCAAGATAGATACATTCGAATCATATTACTCATCAAATCCCAAATAAGAGGTTTAGTTATCCATAACCATGGAAGCTTTCCATCTTACAAGAAGAAATCAAAGAAAGCAAGATGATTGACGCTCACCGTGATGCAATTCCACACCACGGTGAGCGCCGACCTTCGGAACCTCTTCCCTTTGCTCCTTGGACGACTCTTCTTTCTCCTTAACTCTCCTTTTCTGTTTTTAATTCTGGATTCCACTATGAAGGAAATAACTTTCCTTTTATAGAAAAATCTAGCACAGACCGCTGAGTGGATTGCAGAGGTCGCTAAGCGGATTTAGGCGGTTTAGGTTTCTTTACTCTTAAGTTTCTTCACCCTTAAGTTTCCTCATTCAGAACAGAGGTCGCTCAGTGGCCTTGAGGAGGCGTTAAGCGGCTCGAAACTTCACTTTTCCTTCCTTTTCTTCTTGCTTCTAGTCCCTTTAATTCATGCCTCTTACCTATATGTGAAATTGACAAGAAATGCATCATTTTACACGTATATACATCCATTCTTTAAAACTTGATAAAACCATACAAAAATAGAAAAATTGGCTAGTGAATTCATATTGAACAATCCATATAAGTGTCATTTTAACCTATAAAAATACCAAAATATGACACTTATTAGCTTCCTCTAATTTAAGACTTTGTTTGGCCTCAAACAAAAGATACTAATCACCAAAAATCCACGTACAATACTTTTACAACAAGAAGGATGCTCATGAACAATCAATTTCCACACTTCAATGAATGGGTCCATACCTTCCAAGCTTCAAAACCAATCAAGACATGTGATGCACTAAAAAAGAATAACCTTAACAATGATCAAATGCACCATCACCATGAATGCAATAAGCAATTCACACTATTCAATGCTCTTCAATCAAGGGAATTCTCAAATATTCACTCAATGATCATTGAGACGAGTTCAAGATAAGTGTTTCTCTTAATATCAACCATTGGATCACAACAAATCAAATTTGTTATTTGTCTCAACAATCAAAACAATTGTATGATCAATCAAGGATCACTTAAGGACTTTTTAAGGGTTGTAATGTGGTCAGGCTTCAAAGAAAATTGGTTTTTCTGGATAGTCAAACACTTTCTAACCAAGAGAGCAATCAATATGAATTTCCACACTAACTCATGCAGCTCTCAATTATTTGCCTCACCAAAAGGTGATGCACTCTCCAAAAGTTAGATGGAAAGTGTAGGTCTCAGGATACCACCTCTCTACCAAGGCACTACCCAATGTCCTGTCATACTAAAATGCTAGCATAATGCATGCAACATCCCAGAATCGAGAAGCCACCAGTCAAGGCTCAATCAACAGATGAGGCTCATGGAGCTTTGCGTGTCATCTGGTCCCCAACACTCAAGTCTACAAAATGACATAAAAAGGATTCTCAAACTAATTACGTTCATAAAAATAAATCGAATTAAAATTATAAAATCCACCATTAATACGACAACAAATTCTACAAAATTAGTTTCTTTTATAGTGAAATTCATAAATTAATCAATTAACTACTCTATCCTAGCAAATAACAATCTACCAAAAAGTTTACATATACCTTATCAATTTACAGTAATTCTATAGATCTAACATTCAAGTTCAATAAAATACTCATTTAATAACAACATTATTATAACTATACATTTATCACACGCAAAAACATATACCTTATCAATCTACAAAAACTCTATAAATCTAACATTCAAGTTCAATAAAGTCCTTATTCAATAACATTATTATAACTGTAAATATTTCACAATATATTTTTGACCTACACTAACCTAACATCTGTCTTATCAATCTACCAAACATTTTTTTCTATTCTTTATCAATCCACAAAAAAAACTCTATAAATTTAACATTGGAGGCATTTCATCAAACACTTCACTTGCACTCAAAGTTTTCATACTTTCTACAACACTAGCATGAGTAGAAACACAAAAATATTATAGTAAAAATATCTAAGTACCTGGATGTTCAGTTGAGGTTAGATATGGTTGATGTGGTTTAGTCACAACAACAAAAAAATTCGTAACAAAATTTGTAGAGAGAGATAGACCCATTTTAGAGAGAGGAAGAGTTTGAATTGTGAGGGAGTCTATCACGCCCCAAACTCAGCAGTGACTACACATATTTACTGTCCCTACAAAAGCTCTATTGTGACCTAATTATTGAACATGCAATTTATTTAATAAATTCCTTTCATAAAATATATGCAACTGTTTGAATTACATTTGCATTGATATAAAGTAAGTATTTTTTATTATATTAAAACACTCTCTTCCTTTTCTTTTTCCATGTTCCTATTTATATTTATGGTTACAACTAATGCAATACTTGACAAACGTGAAGTATCTGTCAAGGTACACTAATTTCAAGGAATGAATATAGATGGTGGAAGCTATGATTTCTCGATAGACAATGCAATTACCTGAGACTTATTTTATTAGGAAATAAATATTTTGTTAATTTAACTTGCGATTTGTTAGTAATAGTATTGTAATATATTATATTTGGTATTGATTTTTATAAAAATTTTCTTTTTTGAATTTTTTGCAACTCTTATGGATATCCACGGAAATTCAAATCTTCGCGGGTATGGGTAATGGGTATCTATGATAAGTACAAATACACGTGAAGCAAAATATTAAACGAGTATAGGTAATGGAGTTTGTACCCATACCCATAAATTAATACCCATTGTTATACATAATTGTGATCATGTTTAGCCACTCATAACTCGATGGCTTGAAGCACAACATTAATTGGCTCTATGTGAATTTTACATGATTGATGGTTTCGACGTTTTACCTTCATTTAATGTCTAAAGTGATTAATGGAATATCACATTAGCAATGTCCTTTGAGCAAAATAAAATTCATTTGACCCATAATTCACTCAAGTCCAATCCATAATCCACTATTTGATCCGTATTTGTTTGATGAGAGTATCATGATTTAGAAACAAATTAGGATCAAATAACAAGTTATGAGTTTGATTATGAGTCGGTTGAATTTATTTTACTCACATAAAATTGAGAACATGACATCCTATTAATCACATCAATAATGTCTAATTCACGTCAAGACTAAATTCAAATAATTTTTTTTATATATTTGGATCAAAATCAAAATTAATTTTTTTTACTGTAAAACACCAAGAGTAGAGCACCCACAAATGGCATGGTCCTTAATGAGTCATCTAACTCACTATTTTGAGCTGCTCAAGCCATAGGTCAGTATGCACTCAAGCCACATTCATTAAGAATTCTTTTGTTTCTTGTTATCTCTCTCTCTCTCTCTCTCTCTCTCTCTCTCTCTCTCACACACACACACACACACACGAAAGCTTGCCTGGATTTCATTCTTTTCTTGAGTACAAAGGATGGACTTAATCTCAAAGTTCATTCATAATTACAAGTTTAAGACAATCCACCTATATATATACATAATACATGCACCTTTCCATTGACGAGTAATTTATTGTGATCCACCCAGCAAATAGAGGTGGCTAGATACTAAATATACTACGATTGTGATTACCATGTTTTGGCCTAACATAAATGTTTTTTTTTTCTTTGTTCAATTTCCTCTAAGACCATTATTTGAAACTAAAAGAAAAGGTTGGTAGGTAACACTATAAGGCAATTTTTGGATTGGTGGATTTAGAGAGTGGAAGGGTATGAAAGATGATGAAATAAATTAATGTTCCGATTTTTTTGTTACATTTTTTTTTTTATAAAGATAGATATTTATTAAACAATATTAAACGAATTACAAGAATTAACATAGACGGAATGGATTCCATCTCATTCTATTGAGTTTTTTACTGTTATGCCCCTGGCCTAGGAACAAATTACCAAAATTCAAAAAATAATATTACAAATTACCAAGGATGATAAATTTGGTTTGGCTTCTTCCTCTTGTTCTGATGATTTGAACAAAAGTGCTGAAGATGACAATTGCAAGAGTTAACAGGCAGAGGAAGCTTGAACTTAGCCTCCTGCATCATGGCATCTATTAATTAATTAAAGGGCACAAAGACCTTGCAATGTATAATTAATTAAGTGGCTGGTGGAAGTTAACAAGTTTTGATCAAAATCTTCTTATCTTTGGTTCCTTCTTTTCTATTTCATTTTGGTTATGTCACTTTAGTATATAGTATTATGATAGAGATTTTTCTGATTTTGGATATGAGCTTGCATATGGTGATCCAACAAATACTTCAGTGATAAGTAAACTACGGATTACCAATTGTACGTAAACATGTATGTACACGTGCTAATTTTATAAACAAATAACTCTAATTTTATAATACAGCACTTTTGTTCAAATCATCAGAACAAGAGGAAGAAACCAAACCAAATTTATCATCCTTGATAACCAGGGGAAGGAACATTATGAATACGAATATGATGAGGCTGCTTATTGGTTTGGCAGCTATGAATGTACTCATCATAGTAAACATCGGTGGTTGAGGGTGAATTATAATTGAAAGAAGAGAGGACTTTGGAGTTTACTATAAGTACAAAATATTTTAGTTCCACATTAGCTAGGTCACAAACCTTTTAAGTATTTATATACCTTTAATAGTTGTTGTTTTGGTAAAAAGAGTTGAGAAAGGAGTTGGGCTCGCGCGCATGGGGCCTTTTGCAATATTATTTTTTAGTCCCAAATTGGCGAATCCTGTCACGTCAGCAGAAACGGGGTAGTCTAGTAATATGTTTTGAAATGGTGTATTTTAGTAATTTGTTCCTACGCCAGGGGCATAACAGTAAAAAAACTCCATTCTATTACATCCCTCACTTTTTTTTCCCGTTTGAAAGGAATTAATGATACAGAATCCTTAATTTTAAATTGTAATTTTCTTTCTTCATTATTTACCACTTTAGTTTTCAAATATATAAAATCTTTATACCATTATTATATACTAAAATAAATAAATAACATATTTTAAATACAAAAATAAAAAGACGCAGAACTGTGAAACCATTTTCACCTCGTTTAGAGTTTGCTTCTTGACAAAATGAAGACTTTATAACTTTTTTTCTTTTCCCCTTCTTTTAATTAATGAACAAATATCTTACTCAAGAGGAATAAAAAAATAACATAAAGAATAAAAAAAAAAGTTGGTTTCTCAAATACCACATGGAGTAAATACTCTATGCTACTTAATTTATTCATTTGTGATAATTTTTACAATTAAATTCATCAAATTTTATTATCTTTTCATGATCTAATATGACATATTGATGAATATATGATTTAATGTGATAAATTAATACTTTTCAATACAATATTTGTAGAGAGGTGCATTGTAAGCTCAAATTGTATGCAAATCTCTAAACTTTTTATAAGTTGATTATTTCAATGATTTGACTAATAAAAAGTTTATTACGATCATATATAACATGAAATGATAACAAAATTCGATGAATTTAGTTGTAAAAATTATAAAAAATAAATAAATTAAATAACAAAGAGTATTTATCCCATGAAGTATTTGAGCAACCACAAAAAAAAATACTTAAGAGTTCAGAATTTATTTAATTATTTTATTATGTTTGAGAAATTATGAGATGAGAATTACCATGTTTATTGAATTATTTAAGGACAAAAAGTTATTTTAACATGTTTTATTTATTTGATTTATTTTAAATAAATGCAATGTTTTATGATGTGATACGATATAAGTTAGCAAGAGGTTTCCGTAAAGAAAAATTAACTGTCGTGTTTACTTACAAGTGTTCATTTGTATTTACTAAAAAATAAATTTAATTTAAGTTCAATGACAATCAAACCCAAGACCTCCGCTATTCACAACAATGCCTTATCCACTAGACTAGCATTACTTTTTGCAATATTTTATGCAATCATATTTATTAATATAATTTTATTATTTAATTTTTCTTTTTAAAGAAACCCTAATCTAAAGAGTTCTTAAGACTCTCACACACTTGCACTTTCATCTCATCTGAATAATGTAAGAGAATTTTGATGACATTTGTTTTTGTTTTTTGTTGGTAAAATGTCATATATCAGTGATAGACTTGCCTGTGTATTTTTTATCATAAATATAAAAAATAAATATTAAAATAAAATATGCAATTTTTAATTTTTAAAAAATAATCATAACAAAGTATTATTTTTGTTAATAACTTAATTTCTTAATATAATAATATTCTAAAGTAAAAAACTAATATATATATATATAAAGATATTTCTTGAGAGAAGGGTGAGAGTTTAACTGAATATATAACATTTACTATATAACAAGTAAGAGTGTATAAATTCAATATGAATCAAAAAGACATTTTCAATAAAGAATTGAAACTCTGAAGTTGCAAGTTGCTGCATGAAGAAACAAATCAAAAGACAAGTCTGAGCAACGTGAATATCCTTTATGTGAGAGGAAAATCAAATTTTTATCCATTGATTTTAGCATTAAGCAACCAAAGTTCATATCCTAAAAAAGTTTGTTCAACTTTGTTATGTATATCACCAATTCTTTTGCTTAGTATGTGATGATAATAGTATAAACAGAATATATGACATTTGACTAACAAAAAATAAATAGGAAAATGCTCAGAGTGTGAGTGTGGGAGAGTCCAATGGACTCTTTAGATTGTGGTTTCTTTAAAAAAAATTAAATAATAAAATTATATTAATAAATATG
>QANU01008573.1:9726-28893 GCA_003254905.1 Nissolia schottii
TTTGCGGCGGTTTTAAATAGCCGCCATATTTTGAATTTAAAATTTACTAGAAAATGTAGCAGCGGTTTGGAACGGCCGCCATCCGCAGGTGTTTAAAAATTCTGACTCATGTTGCGGCAGTCGTTAACCGCCAGGAAAAGCTTCACATTAATTCTTTTTTTTAGTTTCATTAAAATTCTGATTTTTTATTTTGATTTTGATTTTTATGTTTCTGTTCATTATATTTGCATTCTTTTTCAAATTACCAACAAATTACACGCTTCCCAAACATAAATCCTACAACATGTAATATTCAAAAATAAAAAAAATAATTAATTACATGTATAAAAGTGTTAACTTTTTATTATTTAAAAAGATTCATAATAAGCAAAATGATCAAATGAATACATTAAACAAAAATTACAAACTATGCAAATTTTAATTATCTATGCAAATAAATTTTATGATGCTCTCTTTCCACAGCTTCCAGTACAGAAAAATACACATGGTAGGTAACCTCTGTAACTATATATAAAAAATGCAGTGCAGTTAATCCAGGTGCTTTCCACTAGGCAGTAGCTGACCTCGTGCTCGCTTTGGCGCAGGTTGCAAGGTTAGAGATACTCTATAAAACCTCATTCATGGTGTATGAAGCAAAACTACTCATGCAAAATTGTATAGCAAGAGTTTGCAGTAATATTTCCAGATTTTTAATGGTGTGTGAATTTGTTGATTCAATTTGCAGTAAGAGAGAAGCCCTTGGGAAGTCGATTAACCCAACTGGAAGGAAAAGCACCGCTCTGTGAAACCAAATATACAATGAATGCAACATAGGCAGTTGTGCAGGAGTAAACTACAAAACCTCAGAAAGGAAGAAAGGAAGAAATCTAACAAGAGACACCCATTGACAACCATTATCAGTACAACAATAGTCCATGCCACCCTCTACAAAATAAATATACAAATAAACAAACATCAGTTTAAAAAGAAGATGATGATTAATAACAGGAAATCAGTTTGTAGAATGAATTTAGCATTTGCACATTATAGCTTTAAATTACTTTTATATCACCCATGGGCTCACAAGTGTATGAATCTTGCACAGGAACAAAACCTTGTCCATGATTTTGATGTAAAATAATGATGGAAATGAAAATTGATGAGCAACAATATATTTCCTTAAAAGTTATAAGACCATTACTTGAAGCTTTGGAACTTCATGAACTCAACCAAGCAAACAGTATAAACTGAACTTTTTCTTAGAAACATAAAATGGAATTTAAGCACCTTCATGACCTGAGAAACAAATGCATTGGCAACTAATAACAGTAGCTCTGAAAAGGTGATGAATAATCACCCACATGTTCTATATAAATTAAAGAATTCCAATCTTCAAATGGGATAACTGGACCACTAGGTTTTCAATTGTCTGAATCCTTCCTAGCTCATCAAACCACTAAAATATCCAATTTTTCTAATCAGTTCTCTTATTTATAAGAGTACAAAAATCATAACGGACAGACAGGGAAAGGAGGGAGGTGGTGTTACAAGACAAGACATCAATATGGATGTGGGAGTAACAGGACAGAAAGGGGGGAAAGGGGCACTATGGAGGTCACAGTAATACATGGTTATGTAGTACATTTTTGCCAAAGAGGTTGCAACACATCACCGGAAAATTTATTTGGATCAGTTGCATTAAAGCACTTCTAATGGCACCCTACTTCAAAGAAATAGATTAAAAAACTAAGTTATCTGAGCATGCCAATAACTGAGGCTTCTGCCACAATTTTAAATTTCTAAAACACTATGTCAGCTAACACGTGATAAAGAACAATTTTTAAACACAACTATTTCTACGGATATGAATAAAGTAGAATCTAACATCTGCTTAAAATAGTCTTACAGAGGAATTATTATATGATGATACTTTTTGGAAGGGCATAAAAATCAATAGAATTATTATATGATACTTTTTACCACTACAATTCAACATAACGTGAATGCAACATAAAGATTAGAAAACTCAAAAGAGCACTAATTCAATTCATGAAACTAAAGTAAAGCAATTTAACCAATCAGGCCTAATCCAATAAGACTAATCTCGAAAAGAGTAGAATTATGATTTATCATTTACATTACTTCTATAAGGCTTCCCCAAACATGAACAAACAGATTGCAGTTCATCTACTTCAAAAAGGTACAAAAGTGGATGAAGCATTGAAAAAAGTAAAGCAAAAAGAACAAAGTCAAAGTATCAAGGTATAGTGTTTACTAGAAAGAAAGGGAAGAAAGAACATCAGGGAGATGGGAAGAAATCCTCCTTTGAAGAAAGCAACAATATGATGTATTTCTCCGAGATTGAGGCAAAGGAAAGGAGGGAATGAGAAAAATCAAACATATGAGAAATCAAAGAAAAGATCATGATACAAAATTATCATAGCATATAAGTTATAAGGAAATTTAATGAACTACATGTGTTGAAAGCATAGATTTGGCGAAAGAAAATAGATGGATAAAGGTAAAGCTACTAAGAGAATGGCAAACAAATGTTAATTTAAGAAATAAAACCAAAATCATATATACAGAAATGGTTACTTGATTAGAAATTCCTGCTGTATAATTTCACTAGAAAAGGAAGTTATATCAAAGAGAAGTCAAGTATAAAACCATACAGATCTAACCCTTAAAACCATAGAGGTTCGTAAGGTTCATAGACAAATCCAGGACTTGTCATCGATATTTGCGTTCCCTGCAAATAATATGTTAGCAAGGCAACAATAGCTCAAAAGAACCTGATCTGCAATTGGAACTAGATATATAGATGGTATATATCAGCCTTAGCAAATGTGTATGCATTCAGTGATACATTGAGCATGATAAAACAAAGGACATAAAAAGCTTGAACCGTAACATGATACAACAAGTTCCATCCTAAGATTTTGAATGTTGAGGTTCATATATGGTTAGTTCCTGCAGAGAAAGTTAAACGTGAGTCTTAATCTTTTATCTCTGTGACCTCACAATTAAAGAAGGCAATAGTAAAGGGATTTAAGGAGGTTATCTGAGAATAACTTACATGATGTAAATTCGAAGCTTTCACTATTGTTTCCCACTTGCTATACCTTGATGATGCATTCAAGCCTTGGCTTTTAGAAAGGGACTGAGCACCTTGATTTGAATAAGGGAAAGAGTTCTTCATATAAACTAAAGGCAGGGCGCGACTAAGCCATGACTCGGAAAGCAATTTCGGCATCAATGTTTGGGGAAGAGGAGACACAAGAACCAATTTAGCGCCAACTTTTCCATGATGATCATCAACTGCTACAACTTGCTTGTTGTTGTTGACCTATGTGTCTTTGTCAAGTGAACTTTAAACAAGTTGCAAGAACATGGATTCTTGATTATTTTCTTGATCAGCTGCTAATGCCCCCGAGTCCAAATTCTCCTCCAAAGCATGTAGGTTCTTTTGTATCTTGAGAAGATTCTTTGATAGAACTTCTTTCTTTCCCCTCTCTTTTGTTGTCCAAGATTACAGAACATGAAATTTTACCTTCTTGATTAATCTCAGAAAATTTTCCATTTTGATTACTCTCAGAAATTTTAGAATCACAATGCAACCTTGCTGTAGGAAAGAGTGATTGAGGTTTGCTTTGATGAGTAGAAGCACCGGTCGCCGCCGCCGCAGCAGCAGCAGCAACATTATTTCTAGAATGGCGAAAGGGAGAGCCTACCCACCTGCTGCTTCATTTCAAATGAGTAAGCAAACCTGTTTGGTTCACTACTCCATTTTTTTCCTTTACGTCATGCATGTGATCTGGTGATGAATCTCTAGAGCTTGATTTGGCTCTTGTGAATAGCATCCCAAGCCTGCAAGGGAAAAATTCATGATCATGATTAGTGAAAATGTTGGTTTACAAAAAGAAGGTATTGCGTAATAACTATAAAAGTGTTCAATAGATGGTGCATAAAAATAAAAGTGACATAGTTCTTACCTTCTTGTCGGAGCTTGAGTTAGTTGCTTTTGCTTAAATGTTACTTCAGGCTAAAACTTCGGTCCAGAAATGTGTAGAATATTCTGCTAGCATAACGTGAACTATTATATGATGATACTTTTGGGAGGGCATAAAAATCAATAGAATTATTATATGATACTTTTTACCACTACAATTCAAGATAACGTGAATGCAACATAAAGATTAGAAAACTCAAAAGAGCACTAATTCAATTCATGAAACTAAAGTAAAGCAATTTGACCAATCAGGACTAATCCAATAAGACTAATCTCGAAAAGAGTAGAATGATGATTTATCATTTACATTACTTCTATAAGGCTTCCCCAAACATGAACAAACAGATTGCAATTCATCTACTTCAAAAAGGTACAAAAGTGGATGAAGCATTGAAAAAAGTAAAGCAAAAAGAACAAAGTCAAAGTATCAAGGTATAGTGTTTACTAGAAAGAAAGGGAGGAAAGAACAACAGGGAGATGGGAAGAAATCCTCCTTTGAAGAAAGCAACAATATGATGTATTTCTCCGAGATTGAGGCAAAGGAAAAGAGGGAATGAGAAAAATCAAACATATGAGAAATCAAAGAAAAGATCATGATACAAAATTATCATAGCATATTAGCATATAAGGAAATTTAATGAACTACATGTGTTGAAAGCACAGATTTGGCGAAAGAAAATAGATGGATAAAGGTAAAGCTACTCTGAGAATGACAAATGTTAATTTAAGAAATAAAACCAAAATCATATATACAGAAATGGTTACTTGATTAGAAATTCCTGCTGTATAAGTTCACTAGAAAAGGAAGTTATATCAAAGAGAAGTCAAGTATAAAATCAAGAAGTATAAAACCATAGAGATCTAACCCTTAAAACCATAGAGGTTCCTAAGGTTCATAGACAAATCCAGGACTTGTCATCGATATTTGCGTTCCCTGCAAATAATGATATATTAGAAAGGCAACAAATGTTCAAAAGAACCTGATCTGCAATTGGAACTAGATATATAGATGGTATGTATGAGCCTTAGCGAATGTGTATGCATTCAGTGATACATTGAGCATGATAAAATAAAGGACATAAAAAGCTTGAACCGTAATGGCTGCCCTTTCCATGTGCTTTGCACTTTGTATCTTCATATTTTTTGTTTGAAACAAAAACAACAATAAAATTAAAACTAATCAATAATATTTTTAGGCTATAAATTGTTTAGAGAAATTGAAAATTTAAACAAACTACGGAAAGAATAAAATAAGTAAATAAATAAATAAGGGTCTATTGCTTAATATACTCTTAAATTAACAAAAAATATATATCACAAATAAATAATTAAAGAGATTAATTTTTATAACTACGTTATTAATCAATGTTGTTATTTTAACTATAGATACCATCTCCTCCACCCACCACCTAGGTCCTCTAAACTGTCCCCCTAACAAAACAGGGAAAAAAAATCCTCTTAACTACATCATTACCTATGCCTTTCAATCAGAAACCTTTGACAATCCTAAGCAAATTCTTCTTCTTCTTTTTATTTTGGCTTTCCCGAGTACTTTGAAAAAAAAAATTACAAAAAATTTCCAGGTATTCTTTTTCCCCTTTTCTGGCGCCATCGCGCCTTAGTGCTCGCTGTCTTCTGCTGCTTCTCTGCCGCAACTCCATGATCCGCCACCATCCCTTTTTGCATGCGTCACCGTCACCGCCCTTCCATTTTCCTGATCGTCTTTTGCAGCTGAGGTGACTTCTCTTCTTCCTCCGTCTTCTCTCCTCCTTCTTCTGCTTTTTCTCTCCTTTTGTGTGCTGCAAACTTCTTATTCCCAGGTAACATCAACATATATATGTATATTAGTTTGATCTGATTTTAATCTCTTGAAAAAATTCAAGTGAAATAAACACTTTTTTTTTACAAGTCAATCTAAACTCACTGGAACACAAGATTGGTTGAATGGACAAAAGACATTCCTTTCTTAAAGGATTTTTGGAGTTCTAGACATGTCATCCTCTTCTTAAAAATGATTTTTGGATTTGAGACATGAGAAAAAAAAATCTGAGCCATAAATCGAATTAATTGATCACATTAATAATAAAACCGTGATATCAGTAAAAAAATAATAATGATAAAGTAAATCTACGCGCTACTTTAGATAACTAGAGGGGATGGTTGGCATACTTTGGAAATTTTTTGGCAACATTTATTTTTTGAGAAAAAAAACAAACGGCTTTTAACCGTTCAGCGTTAATCTCAAGCCTCCCTTCACCCTATAAATTTCTCATTCTGTTTCCATGGGATGTGCCTTAATTGGGTTTCACCCACTTCTCTCACCGCTACCTCATCTTTCCCTCCCTCCTCTGTTCAGTGTGGGCAGTTCTTACTTCTCTCTCCCCTTCTCTTTTTCATGTTTTGTCTTCATTGCATCACTTAGTTATATATCTCAGATGTTGATGAAGCGGTGACCCAGAAACTCAACTTTTTGTTTGGTATTTTCCATTCAGTTCTCGCTATTTTCGAATGCAGACAATTTGGTTACTTATTCTTGAATCTTGCTTGATGTTTTCTATACGAATTTAGGGGGCTGCAGGAGACCTAGTTTATGCGTGTAATGCTATATTTTATTTTTTAGATTCACGTTCTTGATTTCATGCATATGGAATCTGTTTTCAGTTTGGTTGAAGAATTTATGTCGTTGCTACTGGTCTTGCATATGTGACTAGCCCTAATTTTTATGAGCATGAACAGTCTGCATTGCGTCTTTGTCAATTTTGAACAATTTCATCTTTTTTTTTAATGTTTTGAAAATTAAATGATTTTCTTTGGTTTAATGAAATGGGATTTTAATTGTTGAAGGATATGAAGTTTTTCACTTGTGATGATCGGTGATTGTTGGCTGCAGAACCAGGATCATGGCAAAGGAAGCGGTTACATTATTATATCATCTTGGTTGGGAGAAAGCCCATGTTCTTGGGCACTCAACGGGTGAGTACTAAATCTTGTATCGTGAAATTCATTTGAGTTTTCTCGAGTATGTTTTTGCATTGTTCTGCAATATAAGAACAATTATTGTGCAAGTGCGTAAGTTAATTGTGTGTCACTTACTAGTATGGGGATATATTGGTTCATATTTGACTTTCTATATAGTTTTTAGCTTTTTATTTAAGAGCAATGAGGTTCATTTAACATTAATTCAATTTTTGTATTTGAGCAGTAGTTTGCTGTTCGCATAAGCTGCATAAGATTTATTTTTTGTTGTTTACTAATGGATAGTGTTTCATTAGCAATCTATTGCTCATGTGTAAATGTTGTCGGGTTATATAAAGATGGTGGATCATTTATTGGTACTTTTTGTTCAAAACTTTTAGAGTAATGGACTATATAGTGACTTTGTTGGTTCTGGTTCCAAAATTTTCTTTAAACTTGGTCAAGCTTGAATTAGGAATCAAAAACCATTTTAGATCATGAACCTGCAGCCTAAAAAATGGATGAGTTATACTAATCTTATGCAGTTCAAAATACCAAAATAAGAACTCCATTGAGCAGAGTTAGCAGACTAGTTTTCCTTTAGCAGAATGTTTGGAATAGTAATACAAGGCCAAGGCTTGCTTGAAAGTTTTTTTCTGCTTGGTTCCCAAGTCTTATGGCAGTGATTTGCATGTGCAACTGTTGCTCATTTATTTTAAACGTTTTTTTAATACGACAGAAATCTTGATAGATACATTAGAATTAAAGGGATGTTCACAACTTTGCGTTGTTTTGACAGATATCATGAACAAATATTAATGAATATCAATATATCATCTTTTATTTAATAGAAAAACACGCCGTTGTATTTAAACTATAAATTGCATTACTTGCCAATTTGAAATTAATTTGATGAATGTTACATCACATTTGCTGCAGTCTCTGGCAACACATCCCACACCTTTCGCGGCAAAGTATGGAAGAAATTACACAACCTAGAACCAGAAGTCAAGTTTTGCGAGATGGTCATATGAGTTTTGCCTTGGTTGTTTTCAATCCCTAGTTATTGCGTTTGATGTTCAGATAAAATTAGATTAGAATTGGTAATTAGAGAGGATAGAAGAAGAAATAATCCTGTATTTTTTATATCAGGTTATGACTAATTGCCAATAACCCACCCTTGGAATCACTCAAGAAATGGGTACAATTGCAGAGCAAGTTATTTTGAGTCCCTTATCTCACCCAAAAATCATTTACAACAATGACCATCATGAAATAAGAGACAAGATCAAATTACTGTCGATATTGCTGCTTCATCTCTTTACCTATTTTGTTTAGATTTTATTGTAGCTTCTTGTGATGTTTATGTGGTGTGTGTCCTCAGGATATCTGATTTTATTTTAGTTGATCTTCTTCCTTGCTCATAACTGTTGGCAAATGATAAATTAGACATATAATGGTATTGAAACATGTCATTGTTGTGGTTTATAATAGATTTAAAAGTTTGTTTCCAACTGTAATGTGGTTCGACTGTATTTTTGCAACTGATTCTTTGCATTAGACAATGTAATGTTGCTAAGCTTCTCTTTCAATTTTGTTTACAAGAAGCTGGTCTGCGCTGAGCAGTTTAGTTATGTTTTGGATATTATAGCCATTTGTTTAGTCTCTATTTAATCTCGTTGGGTGTCTAATATGCTCCAATTTTATTTCCAGAAGAAAAGAAGAAGTTGTTCCTTATGAAGGAGATACGGCATTAATTTGATATTTATGAAGTTTGTGGCGAGCATGGAGGTAGCTTTCATCATCAGAGAGAGAGAGAGAGCGAGAGTAAGGTAAAGCCTAAACTCTTTTAAGTTCAACTGGTCCTTAGAAAACTTACTGTAGTCTAAACCTCAGCCCTTCAGTAGTTTGGAAGTTGTGTTATCCTTGGGACTGATTAATAATAGTCAGTGCTATTTTATTTTTGGTCTCGCTGTGGCCTTCATCCCATTATATAATTGATGAGGGTTGGCTGGCCTTGCAGTGAGTGCACTATATATTGCTTCTTTAAATTTTTACTCGTTTTGCCCTTTCAATAGAAACTACCTCGATAAAGCAGAGACGATTTCTGGTGTCTCGCTTGTTTAGAGTCATATATTAAGGCTGCGTACCCAAAAGAAGAGGAAGAGACTAGTTGCTTTTTTCATAATAGTATTCTTTTTATACATTAAGAGTAGTATTTTTCTTTAGAAATAAATTACACTCTCCTCCCCTCTATTTTCAAAATATAGTCTCCCACCTTAAGATGGAAATGCTTTAGATTTTTAATCCTATAAAAACGTTGTTATAGATTTTATTGAATTTTTTATTTTGTAACAATTTTTTTTAAGCAAAATGAGTAATTTAACAAACTATTTTTGGCAGTAATTTCTAAAAGTTGAATAAATTTTCAAATTTTTTAAATTTTAAATTTTTTACTTTAAAAATAATAAGGATAAAATAAAAAGGTAACACCGCACCATTTTTTTTAGGATAAGTTTAATAATAAAAAAATAAATATAAACAAAATAATAAAATTGTAAATATTTTTACAGCGAGTAATTTGGTGAATTTATGTACAAGGTTATTACTTTTTATTTTTTTAATAAAAGATAAATAAAAAGAAAATTGAAAAAAAAAGACAAAATGCAAATTTCTAACCCCACCTAATTAATAATTTGGTCAAGTTCATTTTCAAAAGATATTGCGATATATTGAAGTTTTCATGATATATTGACGTTTTCGCGATAAATTCAATCGATCATAATAAATTCAAGATCTCGCAAGATAATTCGCAATAAATTCAAGATCTTGCAATAAACTTAAAGATCTCGCGAGATATCGTGACAACTTCAAGATCTCATGAGATATTGTGATATATTCAAGATCTCGTGATATATTCACAAGATATTCAACATCTCTCGATAAAATCAAAATCTCGCGAGATATTCAACATCTCGCGATAAGTTCAAGTTCTCGTGAGATATTCGTGATAAATTCAAGATCCCGCGAGATATAGCGATAAATTCAAGAACATAAGTGAGATAAGCGATACGCGCAATAAGGGCGATAAACAATCGTGCTTATTACTTATCTAAGCGATCGCGCTTATCGCTTCTATACTACGCTTATCACCTCGATAGGCGATCACGCTTATCGCCTATTTAAGCGATTAGCGATAAGCGATCATGCTTATTGCCTTGATAAGCAACCACACTTATCGCCTCGATCGCTTCGATAAGCGACCACACTTATCGCCTCGATCGCTTTGATAAGTGACCGCACTTATTGCTTCGATAAGCGACCGCACTTATCGCTTCGATGCGACCGGACTTATCGCTTCGATAAGCGACCGGACTTATCACTTCGATAAGCGACCGCACTTATCGCTTCGATAAGCGACCGCTCTTATCGCTTTGATAAGCGATAAGCAATCTATGCGATAAGCGCGATTGCTTATCGAAGCGATAAGAGCGATCGCTTATCGAGGCGATAAGTGCGGTCGCTTATCGAGGCGCTATGCGATAAGTGCAGTCACTTATCGAAGCGAGGCGATAAGTGCGGTTGCTTATCGAGGCAGTAAGCATGATCGCTTATCGCTAATCGCTTAAATAGGCGATAAGCGTGATCGCCTATCGAGGTGATAAGCGCAGTCGCTTCGATAAGCGACTGCACTTATCGTTTCGATAAGCGACTGCACTTATCGCTTCGATAAGTGATCGCACTTATCGCTTCGATAAGTGATCGCACTTATCGCTTCGATAAGTGATCGCTCTTATCACTTCGATAAGCGAACTCTCTTATCGCTTCAATAAGCGATAAGCAATAAGCGCAATCGCCTATCGAGGTTATAAGCGCGGTCGCCTATCGCTTATCTAAGCAATAAGTGCAATCGCTTATCAAGGCGAAAGATAAAATGATCAGGCAACCCGTTCTTGTCCCTTCCTAAGGTGAAAAACCAATGCTCACCAAATGGTTAGCTACTTTCAACTAATCCAAGCCATGAACTACTAACTTATGTTCAATACATGTTCGAAAAGTTGTTCTCCTTTTTTAAGGGGTGGACTTTTCCTTTTCTCCTATTTTTTTTAAAATATTTTTTCTTAGAAACGTTTAATGTAGATTGAGAGAGTTAAACCGCAACAGTTAAGTTTAATTTCACCCATCCATAAATTTTGTAGCCCAGTTCGTAAAAGTTGGAGCAAATAACAAATCATCTTTTGCATTTTTTTGGGGATTCACTTCATTACTATAATATGGTAGTTGAGTTTGTGTCAAGTATACCTAAATTCAACCACATTTTAAGTGCTAATTGCTCATAACAAGCTCCTCCCAAAATTTGTAAATCAAAATGCTAATTGCTAAGTCCACCAAAAAACTTCAACCACATTTTAGTTACACCATCTACTATAAACTAAATATAATAAAGGTTGCACTTTGATTTATTCTATTAAAAATTACCTGTAAGTTTATCTCCCTTACCAATCTTAGTCTATAACAATTCCTCAATCCTGGTCCTTTGTCCCTTTTCTTAGACGGCTATTTGTCGGAACTTTTGTCATCACATGGATTCCATAAATGAATATTATAAGATTTTGCTCAGCTTAAATATGTTACAATTGTAAGGGTGAGATTATTGAAATCGGATTTCTCACAGCTGATCTAATGAAACAGAAAAAAAAGAAAGAAAAGAAAAGTGTCATTATGAGGATCTTGCCTAATTTAAGCCTACAATTGCCTTATTATAAGAATTGAATTTTGTGTACTTGAAACGCGTTGAATCTAACATTTTATAACAATTATTTTTAAATTAACAATAAATATATTCATGTACATATAAGAAAAGCGGGACACAATATGTTTTGCAATTATTTTATTATGAAGATCTTATATATTAAAAACAGGTTGAGTCTGATATTTTATAAAATATATATTTTTAAATTAATGATAAATATATTTATGTAACATAAATGAAGTGAGACAAATAAATATACGAGAATAAGTGATATGTATTATCAGTGTAAAACTTTTTTACATTGGCATTCAATCAAATCTTATTACACAAGTTAAAATAGTTTAAAATCTCATCTACTACTTCAAAAGTCATGTATATAAAATGACTTGATTTGATATTGGTGTAAATTTTTTTTACATATATGAATGAAGACCCATATGAATGTAACAAATAATTTTCATATCTCCGTGATCATGCAAATTTCAACTTGTTACATCCACACATCCGTGAAAACTGGCTATGCGTTTTAGATACTGCCAAACCAAGTCAACAATTTCACACATATTTGTCACCCTTTGACAAAGGCTAACTCTTTGATCTTACTCATATTTCAAATTTCGATTACTTGCCGAGGAAGTAGCTTAGGGTATGCATCTATCTTCTGTTTGGACATTTTTGTAATTTTGTTTTCCTTATCTTCTCTGATCAACCACAAAGCAAGCATATATAAGGAACTCAGGGGATATACATTCTGTTCAGCAAAGTGGTTCTTCTGCATCCAAATCCAAGAACTCATTCAGCAAACATGAAGGTACATTTTTATACATTCTAAGTTTTTTGCTGAGTTATTAGTTTATGGTTATAAAAAGAATACTAATCCTTTTCTGCATTTGTTTGTAATGATGGCAGCAAAAGATTGTGATGAAGGTGCAAATGAATTGCCAGAAATGCAGGGCTAAAGCACTCAAGGTTGCTTCAGGAACAAAGGGTTAGTGAACCTTCACCACAACTCATTATATTGTTTCTTCATTTAGAAATATTGTTACATGAATGCAAATTTAACATCATATCTTTAGTCACATTTACAATGAAATTGAGCTCCATCCACTTTACTCACGACATACTTGCTTTTAGACTCTGCCAACATTTTTATGAGTACGATTGAATACAAGGTGTTAGATTCGTCAATTGAGATATGTATCAATTGAACGTTTATTTTGGTTTTTAAAAGTATACTTGTTTTACTCTAATCAACAAAACTAAGAAATTAACGATTTAATTCTTAAAATGTGAAAAAAAGAAAAGAGTGATTTAAGTTAGTTGCTACGAACATTATTTTGGGGACTAACTTAAATCACCTTTTTGCAATGTGAGAAACAAAATCGATAGTTTTTCAATTTCAAGGACTAAAGTGAAATAGATACAAGTACCAAAATGAATATTCATTGATATTGTACCTATAAAATATTCTAATAATTTCTGAATATGAAGTATCTGACTGGTGGAATTTGCTAATGGTTAATGGTGAAATTGTAGGCGTGAACTTAGAGGGAGAATGTAAAGATTAAGTGGTGGTGATTGGGGATGATGTGGATGCAGCAAACTTGACTAGCTCCATGAGGAAAAAAGTTGGCCACACTGAACTTATCACTGTTGCAGAAGTCAAAGAAAAATAGACGTATGAAAACCATGGCCAGGAATTTCTTTCAATATTTTAAGAGCTGAATTGGCTGATATTGGAAATTAATTGGAACCTTATGCTATGTCAACCTTAGTGGTATAGAAGAGAGGGCAGAACAGTTCAAGATTTTACCTTGTCCTGTACTGAGAAGTGAGAACTTATTTCTTTTGATGCACTTTTTTCTTTCTCCAAAGCTTATATGAAGCAAGTTTCCATTGACATATTGGTTTAACAATGGTCTCTTAGTTATATTATCTACGAATTTGATGTCCTTCACAGTCCTTTTAACTCCTATTATATGGTTCTAATACGCGTTAGTGTTTTTTTCCTGTATCAAACATACATACTCGTTGTAAAGGGAAAAACAGAATCCTCACAAGAGCATAACATAGTACTCAAATGCAGGGGCAGCAGAGAAAAGAAATGTTTCATGACATGTGTTCTAGTAATTTTTATGACTCATTCTTCTAATTACAAGTTTAGTAGTCTAATGAATTTGCATATTGTTCATCCTTCAACCCAAAATGTTTATCTTTAGATCACAAGGCAACAACCTTTATCATTAAACTAATACTCACCCCTAATCCAAAAACAAGTTTAAATTTAAATATACTTTAGTCAACTTTAATTATAGGAATTTCAAGTAAACAACTTAAATTAACAAGTAATATTTGGATCTAACTTTTTAGAGTGATAATCGACCTATATGAGAAATCAAGTGATTGTGACAATAATTTACATACGTAAATTCATCATTCAATTATTTATATATGAAGTAATAACTAATGTTTGATCGACCCATCAAATAATTGTACTAAAAAGAAGAAACATTGCTCTTTTTACCAATGTATAGATTTTGTCATTCTTATGCTCGATATAGAATCAATTAACAATTATTGAAAGGCTGACTGAACATAAGTTATTTACTTTTTGGTCGGGATTCCTTTCTGTGAAAGAGAATTGTTTATACATAATTCTAACACTTCAAAGATGGAGCCTTCATCATCTGCGTCGTAGTTGTTGCTGTTGTTATTCTCCTGATTCTTCTTCTTCTTCTTCTTCTTTTCTTTAGAATGAATTGAAGGGTATGTATGATCAATGTCAGTGAAGCATCACAAGAGAAAGGGTTGATTGGACTAACTAACTGACTGACGAATTATTAGTAAACTAAGATTTTGGTAATGGGTACACTTTGCTGACCCCTCTTTATTTTGGTTATTGTTACTTGCTAATTTGGTGATATCAATAAGAAATGTGTGGCTGTTAGATGCCACAAATTTAGGGGATTGAGATATTATCACTAAAAATCAATCTATACAAATTAAGGGTCCTTTTCAACTCACGGTCCTCATAAAAAAAGGGTAAATGATGAATACTAGAGAATATCCTAAAAATATGGGTAGTAGTAGTTTGGAATGGAAGAGGGTAGAGATAATGGAAGTTGTAGCAAGGCATTTTTATTAGTACTCATGGCTAGAAATTGATGATGATGCTTACTTCCAACGTATTATCTTTATTGTTTTGGTTCCCCTAATAATTGAAATTTTGTTATGGGTATATGGAGGAAAAGGAGTGAGCCATTGCTTTCTTGTAAGTTTTAGCTGATGGGAAAGGGCTAAAATTGCCATTCCTCTTATCCGTTATCTTAAAGACAAGTTCCCTTTCAATTCTATTAGCTATTTTGATGACAAGAAGAATATGGCAATAGCTCTACATAGGAGTCGGGTTCTTTCATTAGGATCTAACTAACTGTCATATATGCTAGCTCAAAAATATCATTTTTGTTTTTGGTTATTGGTTCAATTGTGTGATTCAAGAATGTTTAACAAGTAAATTGATTAGAAAAATTATATGTATCTAGCTTAAGAAGTAAATTGATTAGAAATTTACAAATGGAAAGACACCCCCCAAGGTGGTAGGATTTAGCCTTTTTAAATGTCTCTATTCTCTATCACATACTTATCACTAATCTTTATTGATTATCACAGAGTCATGTTATTTAGAGACGTGGATTTTAGAGCGATGATCGACATGCATGCATGCATAGTAGATCGAGTGGTTGGGGTGGTAATATGTACGTAAATTGCTACTCATTTATACATGAATTTATAACTATTTAATGTTTATTAATAAACCAACTAACTATGTCAAAAAATATATATTTCTCCTTTTAATTTTTAGGGTTTTACTCACGAGTGTTCTAAGGACACTTGTTAAGAAAATCAAAAGAAAAACTTTTCATTGAAAATATAAGTTTTTTAAGTTTCTAATATCATTAATGCATTAGAAACTTGTGTTTTTAATAAAAAAATTCTTTGTTGGGTTACTTAACAAGTGTTCCTTAAAAACTTGTTAACTTTTGCATAAATTAAAAACTTATTTTTAACCAATGCGTAGATTTTTGTCACCCCTACGCCCAACAATTGAATCAATTAACAATTATTGGGGGTGGCTGATCAAAGGAGAATGATATTTGTACTATATGTAACATCGCGTCAAATACAATGAATTTAAATACCACAATTCCCAATCAAAGTTGAGCGGTCACTTTTTGGTGGGGGTTCTTTTCAATGAATTTTTCTTTTATAGACATAATTTTAACTCCCCATAATTAAGCTCATCGACAAAAAAGTTCATGGGATCTAAACAAGTGAATCTTGAATAAAACTAATAATACCTTCTTCCTTTCATGAGTGTGTTTTAAGTGTTAGAATTGTGTCTATATAAGAATCATTCTTCGCTAGAGTATTACACTAAACACAAGCACTTAATTATATACTTCTAAAGCCATTAAGAATAGTCTAGTGGTGAATGATTTAGATATCATACATGAGGTTAGGGTTCAAGCCGCAATTTCATTAATGTATCAAAAAATTATGTACTTCTACAACTATTTAACTTGTCATTTTCAAGGGTTTGTTTGGTGTTGGGTTTAAAAGGAGAACGATTTAAATATTTTATTATCTTTGGGAGTTTAGTTTTGAGAAGGATGGAGTTAATTTGGGTTTTGTAAGAGTGGATAAATATTGGGATACTAAGGTAGAATAGATGTGGTATACGAAAAATAATGGCATATGTGGTATATAAACAGTAGAAGGGGAAGAAGCTAAAGAAAAGTTTGGTTGATTTTGTTTCGCAACAAATATATAGACCTGAGGTTAACATAAAGCCATGGGAGATTTTGTTGGGAAAGTTGAAAGAAGGCAACTATGAACCATAGGCTTATTGGAGAGTGAGTGTGTGTGTGTTTTTCAATACCCAAAATCACTTACTTGGCCTTTCAGAAATCAGTATTTTTTATTCTTTTAATTGCACTCCACCCATCTTGTATCGATGCAATTGCTTTAAATCTTTTACGTAGCATCAAAGTTTTAAACTATCATCAAATCTTGAGGAAATTTCAGCTTTACATCAATCCCATTGAAGAGGAATTTCTCAAGGAAATATGCCAAAGATCATCAATCATACTTAAAAAGAAGACCAACAACACAGTCAAAAACTATCCAAGATTCTAAGCATTCCAAACTCATTTTGTTTGAGTTGATGGTGGCACAATAGTTTCCAAGAAGAGTCTTACGTTGGAAGTAGTCTTCACACCACACGTGTGCATTTTCAAATAATACTGTACTTGTGTGAAAAATAATGTAATGTAATGTCCCTTTACTTTCTATTTTTGTTGTTGTGTGCTCTAGTGCTCCCAGAATTTGAAGAAGCCAGCCAACAAGTTTCTCAAGTTACCAAAGTCAAAAGGGGTGGTTCCCAATCTTCTGTGGAAGAGGCCAGGAAGTTAAAGTTAGGAAGTTAAAGTTAAGCAAAGGTTCAAAGAACTCCACACTCTTTGCATTAGTTCAATGTTCCATTGAGGAATGCCAAATCAAGAGACAAATTGAAGATCAGACATTACGCTCCTTGAAGATAGATATTGAGGAGCAATCCAAAGAGCTTGAAAATAAGAAAAAAACAATAGAGTTCATGTTCGTAAGATGTTGAAATAAAAAGGAGAGAATATGAAGTAATCCAAAGAATCATTGAAAAGCGAAGCATAGAGTATGAAGCAAGGGGAGAACAACTTGAGTCCATGTAGAAGTTGATTAGTGAATGCGAGAGACAATTGAGGTTGAAGGAGGAACAGCGTATCAAGGAACTTGAAATGGTGCATAAGGTGATCACTGAGCGCGATGAAGTTCAGAGGAAAATGCAAAGGGAACTTGAAGAATACAACGAGCAACTCGAGGAAAAGGAAGCACAACTTAATTAGTATGGTTGAGGGCTTGATTAGAGAAGGTGAGCAAGAGCTCAAGACACAACAGACACAATTTCATCAAGTTTTGAATAATATTGACCAATACATTCATAGGAAAGAAGGGGAACTCGAGTGTATCTGGGCATTCTAATATTAGCCCTCTTATGAAGGTTTGACTAAGAGAGATGCATTCGATTATAGATCTCATTCAAGCATTATCACAAGCATCTTGAGAGCAACAAACTTGAACCATCATGGGATAGTCATACATTTCCAATCATGATTTCAATAAAAAAAAATACTAAATATAAAAAAACATGTCAAGTAGTGTAATATTAAAATTCTAGTTTGATAAACTTTGTACTTTAAGAAGGATATGGGTTTAAAGCATTTTAGCAGGTTCTTAAAGTGATTTAATAGATTTTCTGCATCATGCATCCTTATAAATGAATAAAGGTCTTCTAATGTTTTGAACTAATCTATTCCAAAATTCATGAGCAGAAGCATAAGTTTTCTTTGTTCCTTTTCCTTTGGTTATTAAATTATCTCAAGGGTGTGTTCTTTAAATTATGAAAATTAGACCAACACGCACTATGTCATCATTCTCATTTTTTANAGTGGTCTTCATGCATGCTCGCCAAGTGTCCCAGTGCTGTTGAACTTCGTAGTCTCTGACCCACATTGCCAAGAACTTCTCTTTAAACTGCTATGTAACTTCTTTATGATCAACCCTTTTTTTCATTTGGCTCCAAATAATCTCTCCACTTGTTTAAATTTCTAATTTAAATCATGGCGCCAACAATTATTTTTCCTTCATTGACTCATTTGTTGTCTCTTGGCTTTCCTTATCTAAAAATCTTTCACTACAAGGAGTTTTGCCGTTCTCAGCCGGTAATTTGTCATTTCCCAACGGTTCAAACAGCTCCAAATGCAATTCGCGGCGGTTCTTGAAACCCCTTATTACCGGTGTTGCGAGGAACTTAGTAGCGGTTCTCATGAGCCAAAACAATTGCTGATAATGCCACAGACGTTTAGCAGCGGTTCTGAAAACGCCGCTAAATTTACAATTCGAAAGAACTTTTATATTTTGCGGCGGTTTTAAATAGCCGCCATATTTTGAATTTAAAATTTACTAGAAAATGTAGCAGCGGTTTGGAACGGCCGCCATCCGCAGGTGTTTAAAAATTCTGACTCATGTTGCGGCAGTCGTTAACCGCCAGGAAAAGCTTCACATTAATTCTTTTTTTTAGTTTCATTAAAATTCTGATTTTTTATTTTGATTTTGATTTTTATGTTTCTGTTCATTATATTTGCATTCTTTTTCAAATTACCAACAAATTACACGCTTCCCAAACATAAATCCTACAACATGTAATATTCAAAAATAAAAAAAATAATTAATTACATGTATAAAAGTGTTAACTTTTTATTATTTAAAAAGATTCATAATAAGCAAAATGATCAAATGAATACATTAAACAAAAATTACAAACTATGCAAATTTTAATTATCTATGCAAATAAATTTTATGATGCTCTCTTTCC
>QANU01008573.1:32945-82368 GCA_003254905.1 Nissolia schottii
CTTATGTGTCTTTGTCAAGTGAACTTTAAACAAGTTGCAAGAACATGGATTCTTGATTATTTTCTTGATCAGCTGCTAATGCCCCAGAGTCCAAATTCTCCTCCAAAGCATGTAGGTTCTTTTGTATCTTGAGAAGATTCTTTGATAGAACTTCTTTCTTTCCCCTCTCTTTTGTTGTCCAAGATTACAGAACATGAAATTTTACCTTCTTGATTACTCTCAGAAAATTTTCCATTTTGATTACTCTCAGAAATTTTAGAATCACAATGCAACCTTGCTCTAGGAAAGAGTGATTGAGGTTTGCTTTGAAGAGTAGAAGCACCGGTCGCCGTCGCCGCAGTAGCAGCAGCAATATTTCTAGAATGGCAAAAGGGAGAGAGCCTACCCACCTGCTGCTTCATTTCACCTGAGTAAGCAAACCTGTTTGGTTCACTACTCCATTTTTTTTCCTTACCTCATGCATGTGATCTGGTGATGAATCACTAGAGCTTGATTTGCTCTTGTGAATAGCATCCCAAGCCTGCAAGGGAATAATTCATGATCATGATTAGTGAAAATGTTGGTTTACTAAAAGAGGGCATTGCGTAATAACTATAAAAGTATTCAATATGTGGTGCATAAAAATAAAAGTGACATAGTTCTTACCTTCTTTATAGTCGGAGCTTGAGCTAGTTGCTTTTGCTTAAATGTTACTTCAGGCAAAAACTTTGGTCCAGAAATGTTTAGAATATTCTGCTAGCATAACAGAAGTTCTTAGTAGAATAAAAAATCAATATACCAAAGTGTAAATATATTGATAGATTCATTAAGGGTAAAACTAGTATATTCTGTCTTCTTGTTATAGAGATGGGTCTATATTGTTACTTCATGTGATGTTCACATGAAAATAAATACAGATACTGGCTGTTTAATTTAGATAAGAAGAATGAAACCTAGTCATTTACTATTTGACATTTCACTAGCTTAAGAAAGATTGTAAAAGCACTATAGTTCTGGAATCTAAAATCCTTAACCTAGGGAAAGTGCATATGCAACTGGATCTGAGGGTGCAGATGATAATTAATGGGGATTGATAAACCAAAAATATGAAGAAGATACATCAGAGGAGGTAACCACGAAGAAGATACCATTTATGTATCCTCAAGTGAAAGCAAAGACAAAGGGAATGGATAGATGCAATATCAATGATTAAGATTTTGCAGACATACATGTGGCAGTTTCATTTCTTAAATGGAATGGTTGAATTCAGGTGAAGAATGCACTAGAACATAGTATTTCAAACCACAAGACAAAATCATCCAGCACTCAACAAACTTCAAAGCGAAAATTCATCCAACCTCAAAAAGGCGATCACCAAGTACTGCTCTGCCACCATAGTTGATTGCTTCCTCATGCCACACAAAATTCAGTAGACTATCAGAAATTTAAGGTAGAAAGCAAGATGTATGAGAGTTAATACAAGGTCTAATAGATCAAAAATTTGAGAGTGGCATGAATAATATGTCAAACATAAAAACATGCCAGTGCATCTATCCCCTTAGGTAGTCCAAGCATGTAAGGGTATTCCTTCAATGCTTTTGCAAGAATTTGTCATAGTAGGTGTCAGGAAAACAAAAACAAGGCATATGTATGGTCTCATCATGAAAAATGAGAAGCCAGTAGCTAACCTACTAAATGATCCAATTGAGAGTCAAATGTTAAACCAACCAACCAATGTAAGAGGGAAGTACCTCTGGTTTCAAAAGCTTGATTACTATTTGAACTCTTTCACACTATCTCTGCAACGATTAAACCAAATAGGCAGAAGTCAGGAACCAGAAGCAGAAATTCTTGGTTACTCTTGGTGCAAGAGAAATCTCCTACTAAGGTCACATAGTTTAGTAATTCTGCATAGTAGGAAGATCATCCTCCTTAGTCCTTAGACTGTAATAATTGAATGGCATGACAATTAACCACAATTAACACCACTTGTGACAGACAAGAGAACCAGAAAGGCCAAGAGGAAACAAAGGATGCAATAAGAAGACCTGGAAAATATGAGCATTAATTTCTATCTGCTGACACTACTTTTGATGTTTGCTATGAGAACTGATAAAACAAGGATGCAGGTTGTAGAAGTGTTAATTAACATTTAGAACCAAGAACAAACTCAATTTAGCTTCTAACAAAATCCCCAATTTTTAATAACATCAATTTGTTGTATATGGAAGTCAGAAAAACTTGCAGTGGAATTGAAATTTATAAGATTTTTCATGTCTCTTTAGTGGACCTGAAGGAACTCATGGGTCCACCATACTTAAATCAATGTGAAAAGCATAATAGAGATACCTTTGAATCATGTTTGCAAATGTTCAGCTCTCTCTCTGTCTATATATATATATATATATATATATATATATATATATATATATAGTCAGGGTTGAGAGAGTACAACATGTCTATGCATGAAATGACAAATTGGTATTCTTTATGCCTGAACCCCCAACATTCAAAGCCTTTTCATACAAAAGTGAAATAGTATACAATAATTAGGAACCAATGTTATCAAAAGCATAATTATATGGCATGAATTTTTATTGTCCATATTAAAACAAAACACAAAAAGAAAATTGAAAATTAAAAACCAAAGAAGGAAGTGACATTGATTCTTCGTTTCATTAATTTATTCATTTGATATGAGGATTCTTCTGATTAATGATAGGTCCAAAATTGCAGTTCACTAAAATTCAAATAAAGACAGTAAAGAGCCCATCCTACTTTTAATGAACTAAAGATAATATGAAATGCACAAAGCACAAGTTGGCATTAGTTGACAACTTTTCATTACTGAGGCTGACCTTGAACCATGGTTGAGTAACTAATATGGTCATGTAAATCCATGCATCAGTGTGAGAAGGGAAAAAAAAAACTATAGCAAGTTCTTGTACTTGAAAGTGGGACATTCTTGCTAGTTTTTAGAATTGAACATAACAAAGTTATGACAAACAAATAACCACTTGTGTTATTATTAACAATTATTGTTTATTTTGCACAATGAAGAGCTGCTAAAGGACACAGTAGTTAGTATAATTTCCACATCATGTGTCACTTGACTATCATATCAACACAAAGGACACTCACATACCAAGCATAGGACAGACATCAAAGGCCAAGTCCTCTTACAGAGTCAAATATTTCCATACAAATTCAAGTTTACCAACTTCAGGGATGAAAAACTTATTTTTAAAAGCAAATCGTGATGATGCAGGACAAATACCAAAACACACAAAACTGAACCATCAAACACAATGCATCACTGATATGATTAATACAATACAAAATTAGGGCAAAGAATTTGGGCAAATTAGACGCTATGGTCAGCAGTGAGAAGCCGAAGGAATTTTCAGTTTGAAGCTGGATCAGTCACTTGTGGTAACCTATTCTCTAGTCTATGCAGCAAAAGAAGAAATGAACAAGTTCAGGAGAGTAGAGTTGAGAGGAGATTACTTGCACATGAGCATCGTAGTTGGAGGGGCTAGCGGCGAGCTCGGATTGCAGGGATTGGAGTTGGAGGTTCTGCTGAGCATCGTCGTCAGAATCAGAATCGAAACCAGAAGTGTCGGGATCGTTTCATACGTCGCGCATGGCTTCTTCTTCCTCTTTCTCTGCACCGTTCTCTCGCTCTGGTTTTAGGGCTTCGGTTTGCTCCATGCTACCGCCACCACAAGTGACTGATACAGCTTTAAATTGAAAATTCCTTCGACTTCTCGCTGCTCACCAGTTGACAAACTCAAATTGACCTGCGAGGTTGAATGGGTGAGGCGCAGAGATGAAGACAGACGATGGAGAAGGCGGAAAGTTGAGAGGGTGAGGCACGGAGATGAAGGAAGACGAGAAGGCAACAGAGTAAGGTTTCTTTCAATTTTGGGAAAATATAATCGCGGGAGTACTCTTCTCACCGCAAAGTACTTTCTCTTAGCGGCGGTTAATATCAACCGCCGCAAAATACGAATGGTCAATAAAATGGGGGTTGTTATATTTAACCGCCACAAAATGATGGCCACAAATTCGCCTTTGTGTGGTAGTGTTTCCAAGTCTTCAAATGGCTTGCTACTTCATAAGTCGATCCAAAGACTTTTACCCCGTCGTTGAAAGAGGTCATTCAATATTCCTTTTTTGGTCGTCTTATTTTTTTTATTGACCATATTAACTCTCGACAATCTTACACTCAAATGTTTTGATTCTTTCTTAGAGGGTCGTCACATCCATCATTTGAGTTATAAATGTTTTCATACTTATCTTTTGTATAACTACCCTTTACAAAGTGGGTTCTTGTACCATTTTTATTTCCTTTCTTATTTCTTAGAGGGTCGCCACATCCATTAAATTATAAATATTTTCATATCTTTTGTATAATTATCCTTCACAAAGTGGATCTCTGTACCTTTTTTATTTCCTATCTTATTTTTGGTATAACAATATGTTTTTATGAAAAAAACAGAAAAACAACTTGTTCAATTTCTAGATCAAGACATTAGCTAACCCTTATTGACCCTATAGATTAATGTTAATTGAACATTGGCACTTACTTCTAGGGGTGAACATGGGTAGGGTCGGGTTAGACTCGACCATGTTTTGGACTCGATCTAACTTTAGTGAGTCGGGTTAGGTTGGGTCAAATTTTGGTTTTCTTGAGTGGATACTCGCTGGACCCGTGACCCATTTGGGTCGGGTGGGGTCAGATTAACGGGTGACTCACCATTTTTTTTAATAAAAATATTTTTTAATTAAAAATATATATTATGTTTTGATGCATAAAATGATCTTAGACTAAAAAAAAATCTAATAACAAAAAGAATTTTTTTTTGTTTTTAATATATATAAAATAATAAAATAATAAAATAAAATGACAGGTCGAAAGGTCTGGTCAATTTTGATAAGTTAGACCCGACACCCGACCCAACACAAGTGATGGGTCAAGCGGGTATGGTCCATCGTCCAGCCGACCCGACCTTACCCTGTCGGGTCGGGTGGGGGGATCGGACCCACCCGATGAGTACCCTACTTGCTTCAAGTAGATGACCATACTATTTTTTTTTGGGGGGGGGGGTTGGTTTGTGCACTTGCCTTCATTACATACATATATATAACAACTAGTGTTTTTAAAATGACTTAATCGGGTTGGTCAAGCCGATTAATCAACTTGTAAATATAATCATACAATATTTTGCTTCCCATTTTAAAATTGTAGCGTATAGATTCGTCTGTTCAAATAAATAACAACTTGTAAATGCTATAGGTTATAATCTTAATATGATACAGATAAATATTAGATGATTACTATTTTAAGTCATTGACCATAGTAATTTTTTTTACAAACGTCACGAAAAAGGTTGACTTTTTTTATTAAAAAATATTCTAACAAATTTTTTTTGATAAGATTTAGTTTCTGCGACCAAGTTGGGATGTTAACAGATGACGCGACAATTAACTTGCAATATCACATGTTAATTTTGTGTATACAGGCCTCCCACCTTGCTGGTGCATATAAGCCATATCCATAGTAAGTATAAATGGAAAGAAATGAAAACGATTAAAAGGCTGAATTTGGCGGTTTGTTGTAGTAGGGGCCACGTTCGAAATCATCACCTGTTTGTGACTACTTAATTAAAAATAAAAGTAGCTTAAAATTGAAAGATAATTTTTTTAAATCAAAATTTATGTTAAACGTGTACGTTAATGTCTAAAAACAATAAAATGTTAAATGTGTACATTCGACTTGGAATTGGAGGGCGGCAAGATGATAGTTGGACGGGTAATTCTATGGTGAAAATGGATTATAATATGCAGTGGTGGATATTGGATTTTTTTTAATACTTTAGAATTTGAATATGATATATATTGCCTAAATTTCTTACCACTAAACTAATTCTAGTGGCCGGCTTGGTGGATATTGGATATGGGAAAGTAAAAAACTTAATAAATTAATTAAATTAATTAAAAAAATGCTGATATGTTAATTTGAATGTTAGCATCAGCTTAACCAAATTATACTGAATTGTGCCTTTCCTTTTTTTTTCATCCACGTCCTCCATATTCTTTCAATCTTTCCAACCCAACCGCCACTGTTGATGGTCCAGAACAGAGAGCGGAGATAATTACATCTGAATTCAATGCGAAAATAAATTACAACCCAAAAAGAAAACATATTTTTGATACGAAACAAATCAAAGTTTGTTGGCATTCATCGGATGATCTTTATATGTGTAAGTTTGTCTCCCGTAAATTTTTTTAATGTGTGTGTTTTTATGTACGTGTCTATGCTTCATGTTTAAGAAAATATCTCAGTATAAACACACGATTAAGTTACAAACATATGCATGATTAAAGCTTTTGCTAACGCGAGAAGACTCTGTTGTTAACCACTCCATCCGAATTTCACGTATATTTAAATTTTATAAAAAAGAAAAAAAAAATGTGGCACACCATATTGATTTACAACTCATACATTATTGTGCAGAATGTCTCACAAATAATAAATACAAATAACACAACTCAATTTTATATAGAACAATAACCAAATTTACTAGTTTTTAGCCATCACTTAGCCATCCCCTGAGTTAATTTTTAAGGTTATGTCACTCAATTATCTAAAATGGTATTAGACTCTAAAAAATTTTATACTCCAGGTGTTTGAACGCGAAAAATGTGTAAACTTTTAAAGTTAAATTAAATCACTCTATTATTATGTAAGACTAGGTAGGAAGTCGTACCCATGACCCTAACATGCATTTAGATAAATAAAATGTTTTGATATATATATCTTATATGAGTCCAATTGTTTGGCTATAAAAAAAATAGGAACGCTAAGCGCAGCCTCTAATAAGCATAAAATACATCTATTTATTATTTCGATACGAATGTACCTTCATACGCAATACACTAAAGATATATATGGTTTAAGAAAAGTCTACGACCATTCCATGGCGCGTACACAATATAAATATCATGCATTACAGCAACCCCTAATCATCACATTCCATAACTTTGAATTGAGGAATTAGAAGAAGTAGATCATATATATATCATGGATAAAATAGCAAGAAGATGGAGGGATCTTAGCGGCCATAGTAGCAACTGGAAGGGTATGCTAGACCCTCTAGACATCGACCTCCGCCGCTACATAATACACTACGGCCAACTCGCCGAAGCTACTTACGACGCCTTCAACTCAGAGAAGGCATCGAAGTATGCTGGCAACAGCCTGTACCCTAAAAAGGATTTCTTTTCCAACGTCGATTTGGAAAACGGAAATCCTTTTAAGTATTCTGTTACCAAGTTTCTATACGCGACATCCAAAGCCTATGCTCCCGAAGCGTTCATCTTGAAATCGTTTTCGAAGGATGCTTGGAGCATGGAATCAAACTGGATAGGGTACGTCGCAGTGGCAACCGATGAAGGCAAGACAACGTTAGGGAGGAGGGACATTGTGGTTGCTTGGAGAGGGACTATTCAGGGGTCCGAGTGGGTTGGAGACTTGCAGTTCCAACTGGATCCAGCTCCACTCTTGTTTGATGATGATGATGTCCAAATTCACCGCGGTTTTTACTCTATTTACACGTCAGATAATCCGGATTTGAAACTGAACAGTGTCAGAGATCAGGTAATACTACATTTTGTGTGTGCTTATATACCGATCACAGACATATGTATGAGCTAGAAATGCTTTATCTTTGTAATAAATCTTTATTATGTATGGATATGTATGATAAAGCATGTTAATAGATAAACTCTGGTACTAGATTAACGGATCAATTGAATGGCCTAATTAAACTTGAAAAGCTTCTAGCTCAAAGGAGTAAGGTTATCCAAGCATTGATAAAAGTTATGTTAATCATATTCTTAAGTAATGTGAGACTTAATGCACCGGACTATCATCTATTTCTATAAAAAAAAATTATAGTATATATTATGCCACAAAACTGCATTTTCAAAATATTTGTATGATTATAATTATGCATGCATATAGGTCGTGGAGGAGATTAGGAGACTTGTGGAGGAATACAAGAATGAAGAAATCAGCATAACCATAACTGGTCACAGCTTGGGTGCCGCACTTGCCACCATAAATGCAGTGGACATAGCTTCCCATGGATTCAACATACCGAAAAGCAACCCCCAAAGAGCGTGCCCGGTCACCGCCTTCCCGTTCGCCTGCCCTCGCACCGGAAACTCTGACTTCAAGAAGGTCTTCTCCGGCTGCAAAGATCTGCGAATGTTGCGAATCGAGAACAAACCGGACATCGTTCCGGATCTCCCCATCGGCTATTCTGAGCTGGGAGAACAGTTAGTAATTGACACCAGAAAATCCAATTACTTGAAGGGCGGTGTCAGCGCGCATAACTTGGAGGTTTACTTGCATGGAGTCGCTGGAACTCAAGGGAGCAAAGGTGGGTTCAAATTGGAGGTTAATCGGGACATTGCGCTTGTGAACAAGGGTTTGGACGCTCTCAAAGATGAATATCTTGTTCCGGCTGAATGGAGGGTGGAAAAGAACAAGGGTATGCTTCAGCAACCGGATGGTAGTTGGAAGCTCATGGATCACAACGAGGTTGATGTTGCGCGCCAGTTACGTGGATAAATCAAACTATCACACATAATTCATGTGTGTGTATATGTTATAATTTGATTTTGTTCAAAAATAAAAATATTGAAGTTGATCTGTTATGTTCTGTTCTGTGTGCTAATCTCTTTATTTAGTCTTTGTTACTATGAATAAATGTTGATAATTTCTAAGGTGCTGTGAATAATATTTAAGGTTTCAATGAAATAAATAAGTATTGTGTGTATCTTATATATCTTTATTTTCTATCTTGTTTTTCTTTGTTTTAAAATATTTTTTTCAGTAAGCTTATCATATATTTAGATCTGTATTATTTTTTCGACGAATTTGAAGAGTTTGACTTTGAATTTATCAACTTCATTCCTTGTGATGATTAATTTTTAATTTCAGTTATTTGACACGGTCACATGATCTTGACCTTATAAAATAGTGAGAATATCTAATTAATGACAGCACAAAGAGTAAAGTATGAACAAACCTATGAATTAATATAACTAGTTGGATACTGAAAATCGAAGAGAAATTTGATTAAACTATAGCAGTTTCTATGGAAGATTTATTCTTAATTTCCCAAATCCTTTCATTCTAATCAAGACTGTACTAAAGGGGTACAATTCGGATCCTGAAGCTCCTTTGCAGGTTCGGGGTCGTTGGGACGGGTATCTGCAACGACTCCGACACTCAAGTCAGTGAAGGTTCGAAACAATAGGGGAATCAAAGGGGGGAGATGGGTTCTAGGCATACCTGGTGTGCTGCTTAGGTTTAAATACCTGAGTGGTGGCCGTGAATTCCTCTATCCCGGGGATCTTTCCATTGAGTTGGCCTCCGAGGATCGTGGAGCGTTACTCTCTGGAAGGGAGGATATCACGGGACGAGAATCTCTTTGATGGTTGGCGAGATGATAATTCGAGTCGGGTTGATCTGCGAACCTTCGGGTTTAGGTTCCAATATGGGCCTTAATGGCCCAGTCTATAACAGGAGCCCCCCTCAGCTCGGAGTGCGGAGTGAAGCTCCGTGGTCCGAGTTAGATACGTGTGTGTCATCTCAAAATTTTTCCGTGGAAGAGGGTTCCGTGGTGTTAGAGACGTATGATAATATGAATTTGTTCCATGGAAGCTTATGCGTTTTATGATTTTATTGCTCTCGGTTTGGTACTGGGCTTATGACTTGGTTAGTTTATTGCTCTTGATTTTGTACCGGGCTTATGACTTGGTTATTTTATTCCTCTCGATATTGGTTACCGGGCTAAAGCAATTTTTCTTTTCGCGGATTGTTGTCGACGCCCGAGTGATCAGTTCGGGAGAATTATTTCTTTGCTGCTTTTTCAGCGATTTTTCTAATGCTTGACCATGAAAAGTATTAGGAATCCTGTATTTATTGTTTCGTACTGGGGTTACTGTTTCCTTGGAGAAACTCACGAGATCTTCCTCGGACCTTCTCCCTCATCTCGGGCTCTATCTCGGGAATGTTCGCTTCTTATGGCCTACATACCTTCTTCTTGGTATAAGTACTCCTCGACCCGCTCTTGTATCTCTATCAAACTTTGCGGAGGTTTTTGAGACAAATTCTTGAGAAATGGACTACCCTTTTTGAGCCCATTTATGAGGCCCATTAGTACTGCCTGTGGTTGCAAATCTTTCACCTAGGCGCATTCTTGGTAGAAGCAGTCCAGGTATTAGCGGAACGACTCGTCTCCTTTTCGTATTACTCCTAAGAGGCTTGCTGTCATCTTAGGTTTTGTCCTCCGTGTGGTAAAGTTAGCCAGAAAACGCTCTGTTAGATCGTCAAGAGTACAAAAAAGGTGTGGGATGCCGTAAAAAGTTCCCCACAGACGGTGCCAATGTACCGAAGGGGTACAATTTGGATCTTGGAGCTCCTCTGCGAGTTCAGGGTCGCTGGGACTGGTACCTGCAAGGACTCCGATGCTCAAGTCAGTGAAGGGTCAAAGCAATAGGGGAATCAAAGGGGGAGACGGGTTAAGGGCGTACCTGGTGTGCTGCTTAGGTTTAAATACCTGATTGGTGGCTATGAATTCCGCTATCCCGAGGATCTTTCTGTTGAATTGGCCTCCAAAGATCGTGGAGTGTTACTCCTTGGAGGAAGGATATCATGGCGCGAGAATCTCTCCCCCGAGGCGTTACTCCCCAGGGAGGTGATAACCCAAGTCAGGTTAATCAGCAGACCTTTGGATTTAGGTTTTAAGATTGGCCTTAATGGCCCAGTCTATATCAAAGACTAAACAAATATAATATCCGTATTCATTCAATTCACAGTTTGTCAGGTATGAGTCTTGCAATTTCGTTTTGAAAATCTTTACATAGTTAAACCCAAAACCCTCTCTCATCTCGCATAGACCAAGATCATTGATTTTTATTTTTGACAAAAACATTTAATTAAGTCCAAGTTTTCTTGCGCTCCAAGTTTCTTGGCAAATTTTCAAAATCTTGCTGAGTGACGTCAAAGATCCTTTAAATCTTTTCAAATACTGCTAATTTCCTGAATTACCAAAAGAAGTAGTACCTTGTAAATATAAAAATAAATAAAACCAAATCCTAGTTAAAAATAATGTTTTTTTATATCCGTTTGAAAATTTTAAATGTATAATCTTAATCTGTGTTTTGAAAATTATATTTTTTCTGCGTATTGTGGATTATATTAGTTTTAGGATGCAAGCTTGACTGATTCAATCTGTCTGGCTCCTTTTGTGTTTTTACAAAGATAGATAGAGGACTTTTATCCACCTCATCAGTCGAATTCGGCTCCTTCCATTTATTAAGTTAAAGTGTGGGCTCAATCGTTAATCTAGTTAACTCATTAATTCAGTAGTAGGCAAACTGACTCCTTTATTAAAAGGTCTCGAAAGAAAGGAAATAATTTGTGTCAAAAGGACCATCTATAATACCTAAAATTAGATTAGTCGATCCTATTAATAATAGAGTCCAATATCAATACAAAGAATTTTACGGATTTAAATACATTGTTAGTATAATATTTCATGATGCCAAAAATAAATGAATTTAACTTTTAAAATTGTCAAAAATAAAATGCTTAATGGGAAGGGTATTTAGCCCTCCCAAGAAACCCCTTTTTTAAAAAAATAAAAATAAAAATCTTTGAAAGTGAATTGCTCACTTTTTAGTAAAGTGGACAATTGGATCAATAAAATAAAAAATGAGACACATTTTTATTTTATTAATTTAATGGTAAGATCTTTTACTTTACTCGTTAAAGTAAACCCGCTCACTCTAAATGATCTTTTCTCTTTTTCTTTTTTCAAGAATGCTATTTATAAAATAAAATTTGGACAGTAAGTGTATAACTCACTTACAAAAGCATGAGTCTTGCTTTTTTCATGGTAGGACTCATATTTTTATAAAAGAGTTGTACACTTGTTATTTACATTTTGTTGTACATGTATGATGTAACGTTCCTTGTTTTTTTCTCTTCCTGATTCTCTCTTTTGTTTCAGTCAATTGAAACTCCAGCAAATGGTGGACCATAATAGGGAAAGAGCGGAAGAAAAAAAAAATGATGGAAGCGTCTGGACCTTATTTGGAAGTTATTTCATATTCATAAGCCCAATTGTTTGCAAGTTTGAATCAGGCCCACAAGAATGCGACCACTCGTCGACCAAATAGAGAAAACCCTAAACCAATCATTGACCAAACAAAAACCAACCACTAACTTTTAGAAATAAGTTTCTTTCCCGTTAAGAGAAAAAAAAAAGGTTTCCTCCTCCGTTTAATTTTGCTATAGACATTTGTTAAAAAAATAAATAATAATTTTACATTAAAAAAATAAAATTTAAATGGCTTTAATGACATTAGATGTTTTAAAATTTTTAAAAGTTTTATTTTGATTTTCTTAATCAATGTTGTAAGAGTATCAGTTAATAAAACTCAAATAAAATCATATCACTATTAGATTATGTTACCAATTTACGTGTGTCCAAACTATACGATACAATTTATATACGGATACATTGATTTATGAATTAAATAAAAAATGAAAGTGACAAATTGGCATGGAAGAAATAATAATTGTACTACTTAAATTTTTGTGTTGTATTCCCGCTTTAAATCGAAAGATAAAGAGACAATTTTGTCACTTTAGACAATTTACCATTAGTATTATCCTAAAAAAGCACATACATTGACACAAACATAGATATGGAACACGACATAAATGAGACACAGTGACACGCCAATTTCAAAATTCAAATAACTTTTAAAATATATAGAATATTTAAAATATTTTCATGTGTCAATACTTGTTAATTTTCTAAGAGTTCATATTATTGTAAATTATTTAATATTTAAAATATTTTTTTTACTCGGACACAACATGGACATGACTCAAAAAACTTTCAGATATAGTTGAGATATGCTTAATCATAATTTTTTTATTTGGACTCTTTCAAATATGTATGATATGTGAGACCAGTGTCCTCATACTTTAATGGCCATGATGTATGGGATACAAAGACATCACAATTTCACAAATTGTCCGTAATTCCTAGATAGTATCTAAAGTCCACCACTCTCCATTTAATCTGAATTGAGTAAGTTGACCCACACTGAGTAAAGTTCTTTCGGCTATAGTTTTTCCATCTTCTAATCTTGAATTAAAGGACCTTAAAAAAGGAGAACAAAGGCTTCAGTATACTTCTCTTAAACTTAATCAAAATCAAGTATAAGCAGCTACGTAAGTGGCAAATTTAATGACTTATTACAGTTTATTTACATGTATATAGACCGCATTTACTGAAGAATTTCTCAGCCGGTAACTTTCAACTTCAAATCCAGATTTCAACAAAATGGAATTCGGTAACAGTCTTTGTCATAAGATTATTGATCAGAATCGTAAAAGATAACACATAAAATTTGGCTTGGAGAGATCGAGATGCCGTTTGATAGAAGGCAAGTGCGCCAAGGATAAAAGAAACTATGTTTGATGGAGGTGCTTAACGACTAGTTTTTTTCTCATTGGTTGCATGAGCTGCTGAAATCTCCCTACTTCCACCTAGAAAAAAAAAAAAAAAAGAACACTTCGATGAACCGAATGTAGCTTTTGTTTAAGGAAATTGATACCGTGTTATGGAGTCATATTAGGAGCTCCGAATCTAGACAGATATGGACCGGATCGGAATGCAATTGCCTATTGTTGTGGAATTATCTTAAAAGTTAGTAATTTAAACGGACATGGATTGGACCAAAATTCAAGGGCTCATGAAATAAGGATATAGGCTTATTGAAGCAGTGAAGAAGAATCAATAGAAATACGACACATTAAAATGGTAGCCAATTAAAAGATAACATTTCACATGTGTGAAGTGTATTGCGATTAAAAGGTATTAAGACAATTATACCCTCACAATATGCCTATAAATAAATAGTAGCATTATTCTCAAATGGAGATTCATTATAATTACAGAGAAGGTGAGAGTGATATTTTAGAGAGAAGTCAAAGCAAATAAAATCGGTATTCATAATTTTAGAGTGAAATTGTTTAATAATAACAAAGAACTTTAATAATTGTTATTCCTTATTCTTATTATATTATATTTGATCTGGTTTAACTTGCTTTTTCATCGTCTCTTTCATATTTATTTGAACTAAAATCTAAAACACACTGCAAGCCTAACTTCTTCATTTAAAATTATGGAGTAATTAATATTTTAAAAAATATCCTTTTAAGATATTGGTTAATGAGGCAACCTCCATCAGATGAACGTTTGATCGGTGGCTGTCAGCATCATGGAAAACGATCACAGACTCAATATCTCATTACTTAAGTCATAAAATACTTATGGAGTTATTCGGAACATTGTTCTCTAGAGTCGCACTCTGGATGAGTCAATCTACGTGGCGGCGAAAATGACACATTAATGATGCAAATTCCCATCTTATTGAGGCTTTTAGACAAAATAAAAGCTACGTTTAGAACCATTAAGCTAGCTATTAAAATTAAATAATTGCGTACTGCACATATAGTCACACCATTTAATTTGTAGTATTCGTTATCAATAGTCTCTGACAAGTGTGAATGATGAAGACATTCACGTACTAATACCTCATGCAATAAATTGTGTTCCCTATCTCAGCATGCATGTGAGATGGCATGGCCCTTGCTAGCCAAAATGGCAACAACCCCTAGCCCCAAATCACGGTCACTGCTACTATTCCTAACTATTTGAAGGACCTTGGTGTCACAAAGATAACTTTACACGAGAATTTTGGTGGTGCAATAGGTACACTATCAATGTGACTATGTGAGAACTCAAATAAGATGGAGCTGTCAAATGGGCCGGACCAAAATTATGTTTATTTTTAAGATTTTGTTCGTTTATAGTCGGTCCGCAGATCTAAACGAGCTAGTCCGCTTATTTTTTTTAAAAAAATTAAAATTTTGATCTATTTTTTATGATTTAAATACAAAGTTGTGAATAAGTATGCGCAGTCATTTTTAACTATTTTTTATCGTCTATCTATTAATTAATAAAAAAATAGTTTATGTAAAATTTGAAAATCCATTTTCGATGGTAATAAATAGAGAAAAATTAACGTTTTGTGATTTTTTCGTCTTTATTTCTTTATTGTGGTTATGAAATCTTTAATTTTGGATAGGTATACAAATAATAACATTTTTCAATTAATAAGCTATTTGCAAAGCTTTGATAGAAAAAAAAGGATAACAAGAGAATGTATTTAATTAACACCTAGAATCTAAACCCACGCGATGCGCATCAAGTTTTAAAATATATGAAAAATGTTTTAATTATAACTAAAACAACTTAGCAATTTAGTTTGTAATTTAGGCTTCAAGATGAAATCTAAAACTTCAATTTGGGCTTCAATTTGAACGTGAAGTATCAATTATCATGTAGTTTTATTAACTTAATTTTTAAAAATAACAATTTGGTTTTTGGTTTTTGGATTTTTTTAAAAAATTTAAAAATTTCACGAGCTCACGGGCTAGGCTGTGAGCCCGCCGGGCAGGCTCGTTTAGCTCGCTGGCTTAAACGGGCCAGGCCATTTTTTTCTAAAATTTTCACAGGCATATTTTTTGCACGTAAAGTCCGTTCATTTAACTGGATAAACGAGCCGAACTCATTTTTATAGCCCAAAATAAGACAATATCATCACAGCAGTACCAATGTAGGCATTGCTTAGTGCCTACATGAAAAATAAAATGATATAAACTTGTTTTTTTTAAAAAAAACTCATTAGTAAAATTGAGAATTTACTTAAACTCGTACGAGTTTACCAAAAAAGAGTATATGATTGTTAACTCGTTTTGTGTAGTGAAATAGTAAACTTGTAAGAGTTTATGAGTTAAATCGAGAGTTTAATAACCATGCCTGTGTTAGATGAAAAATCAGAACCAGAGGCCTGAGACATGTTAACCTGTGCATGATCTGAACTAGGGCCAGGTTTCTGAATCAAAGCAAGGAAGCTGTGATACTGCTCAGCTGTGACATTGAAAGCACCAGCAAAGGAGATATGTGAGGAATTGCCATTATCTTCTGTAGCAGCAACAACAACATTGACATTAGCCTTCTTTGACTTGTATCCAGGAGGGTAAGTATGTTTCTTGTGGCATTCATCAACAGTGTGGCCCCTATAACCACAAAAGGAACATTTCTTGCCATCTGATTTGCCTTTCCCATGATCAGGATTAGGCTTTCTAATATTTTCAGAAACTGCAAGCTTGGGTGCAGCATAGCTCAGACTAATTTTAGCATCAATTGCCTCATATGAAAGTTGCTTTTCGTGTTGAAGAACCAAGGCAAAGTTCCTATTGAGAGGAGGAAGAGTATCCATTAAAAGAACTTAAGAACGAACCGTGTGAAAAGGCTCTGATACCATAACAGAAAAGAGATGAGGAAAAAGAATTAATCACATTCATCAAAGAGCAATGCTCTATTTATACATACAAACTTCAGTTGCTTGTGCAACAAGTAACAATAACTAACTTCACTAACTTCTTAATAACGAGCTATAACTAACTCTAACTAACTTTAACAAGTTAAGTTAGGAGTTTTCCCCTTTTAACATGAGTGTAAATATCACTGGTAGGTAGTCTTCTACAAGATTTTGAAATGACAATGGTTTGGTCCTTACAAAATTTTATTAAAAAAAGAGATAAGATTAGTCCTAATACTTCAAATTTTTTACATCGACTTAATTTTGACCAATATTTTTTAATTTAGTTTCAATATTTAAAATTTTTACATCACTTTAATTTTTATACTAATGACTTAACATCAAATATTTTGTCAAATCATTCAACTCGCCTGTCTAATTTAGAAGTTAATCGTTCTCTTGTTCGAGTTGTGGGTTTTTTGAATTTTGGATTCCTTGATTTAAATTTGGAATTGGTTATCCTCCTTGATCGCTCTTCAGAGAATTTGAGTCTTTATATTTAGTCATTAAAAAAATTATCAACTCATTGGTATATATAATTAAACTAAATTAATGTCAAAACTCATAATATATTAATATTAAATTGATGTTAATTTTTTTTTTATCAAATTAACATCATCAACTTCTAAAAAAATGAAAATCATGTCTTGCTTCGTTGGCCATGCTATCTACAAATGTGTAGCAATTGAAACCCCACAATCAGTTCATAAGTTCAAACAAGTTGAGGACCACTTGCCGCTTGCTCATTAATAGCCCACCTCCTACCATGATACATTCCTTTCATGCTAGCCTTTTTCTACCGCGTCATTCACATTAGTTTGCTCCTTTTTACTCTTGCCACAAGTTTACAACACATTTCCCCAAGTCATTTTGATTCAGCCTTTTGCTTGTTTTGGTTATTATAAGTACAAACAAGAAAGGCATCCCATGATGAGTTGAAATTGTTGAAAGAATACGCAAACAAGAGAAGATACAAAACACACACACGGGTCATTGTTTACCCTGTTCAGGTACGTGCATGCAGTGAGAATGATGCAACATATATATCCCAGTGTGATTCCAAAGCAATACAACTGCCTCACCTACAACAAACAATTGGTGGTTGAAAAGGTGAAAACAGCCAAATATTACAATAAGGTCCCTTTTCAAATGCATTATTGTAGAAACATGATGAAATTTTCCAACTATAAAATGTTTGTTGCAGTTGGCAAATCTTCTTCACCAAAAGAGACAAGTAATTAGTAAAATGATTGGGCATTGCATTAATTTTTCCTGAGAATAAATATTTTTGAAGTCTATATGGCGGGTCATCCACTCACCATCATTTTGGGATCATACTGATTAGTGATGTTACATAATTTAGCGACTGCGTGCTACCATTTAAGAATAGTAGTTGTTGATACCGGTTATTTATCAGCATAAAGTTAATATTAATTCGGAAAGATTATGATAAAGTAACTCACGGCCTGATTTTTATCATATCAAACATTGATAGAGCATACTCATACTCTACGGGTCGTAATTCAAGAAGTCCCTTTGCTTTCTTCTCAAGTCATTATTTTTGTTCTTTTCTTTCATAAGAAAAGTTTTCACCTTTATTTATTTATTTGAATATAAGCTTTTATCTATTGTTTGCAGCTCAAATCAGTTTCCCGCAATTCCCTATTCTTCTTTAGAAAAAATAATGCACTTTGTTTTTCTAATGATACACTTTTTTTCCCGGGTGAATTTTAATGATACACTTTATAGTTTGTGGTAAATATTTTTCATTTTTTAATCTAGAGTATAATAGGTTGAAGTTACTACTAAATCCCCACCGGAAAGATAACCCACTCCATACCCCAGCAGGAGCAGAAGATTAACCATCCCCATCTTGACTAGTAACGGCAAACAAACGAGCAAACACAACCACCACGATAAAGCTTCCCCGATAAATCGCGAGAATATGACTAGACTAGTTTAAAAATGTCTCCAATAAAAAAAACAGTACTACTTGTTTAAAGCCAAACGGTACCAAAGTCAGAGGGAAAAAAAAAAAAACAAAACGAAACAAACAAATATACTATCATGCAACGAGCCGTTAGAAAGACCCATTAATTATGGTTCCAAGATCAATTTTTTCCTTTTAAACTCAACTAAATCCCAAACACCGCAAGACGATGGGGCGAGTACGGACACTGAATCTCGAACATCTCCAATAGCATGATTCATTTGGAACTTGTCCTTTTTATTACTACTAATTTCTAAATTAAACTAAATTTCCTTTATTAAATTGCCATACTTATTTATTTAGTATATATTTATTCTCCCTTTTAGCTCAAGAAGGATCCTAGAGGAGTAGACCGTTCCTCGTTAGCTGTGCCCTCCGTACTGTTCTCTTCTCCCACATTCACGCCATCCTCTCGTTCTCTCTTATGACATTCAAAACCACAGCACAAAACCCAAATTATAGCCACTGAAGCAAATGGTGGCCGGCAAGGTAAAGGTAGCAATGGGGTTCCAGAAGTCTCCGTCACCGTCCCCGGCGGCACAAACTCCTCCGTCTCAGAAGAAGCAGCCTCCTCCGCCGTCCACGTCTTCTTCCGCCGCCAAGTCCTCGTCCCACAAGTCCTCATTCTCGCGCTCCTTCGGCTCATACTTCCCTCGCTCCTCCGCCCAGGTGCAGCCCAAGCCGCCCGACGTGACGGAGCTCCTCCGCCTGGTGGAGTCGCTCCGCGAGAGCGAGTCCCGATTGAAGACGGAGCTCCTCGGGCACAAGCTCCTGAAGGAGTCCATCGCCATCGTCCCCGTGCTGGAGAACGAGATCGTTGCCCGGGACACGGAAATCGAACAGAGCAAGAGGAGAGCGCGAGAGGTAGAAGCAGAGAATGAGAGGCTGAGGAGCGAGTTGCAGGAACTAAAGCTCCGTTTAGAAGAAGACAAGAGAGAGAGCGAGACGAGAACGAAGGCGTTGGAGGACGAGATAGCGGAGCTGAAGAAAACGGCGTCGTCTGATAGTGGAAGCAGTAACAGAGCAGAGGCATTGGAAAGCGACGATCACTCCTCTTCCTGTTCTTCGCAGAGGTTCGTTGAGGTTTCGTTCAGGTCGAACAACTTCAAGAGCGCGAAGAAAACAACGTCGGATCAAGTTAGCGGGAATCAGAAGCATTTTGAAGTTTCAGATTTGAAGAAACAAGTTGCGGAAACAGAGGGGCCGCGTCACTCGCGCTGTAACTCGGACGAACTCGCCGATCCCACTTTCTCGGTTCTCGCCGCTGCAGTCAGATCGCGAGCGCCGAGAGTCCCCAAGCCCCCGCCCAGACCGTCGTCTTCCTCGCCGCCGCTATCGCCCTCGAGTGCCTCCAGCCAAGAGTGCGGTAATGGCGAAGTGGAGAGGGCCATTCCGCCGCCTCCGCCCCCGCCACCGCTGAAGCTGGCGCCTCCGCCACCACCTCCCCCGCCCAGAGCTGCGTCCAAGGCAGCTGCTGCTCCGCCGCCGCCTCCTCCTCCGCCAAAGGGAGGAAGGGCGGCTCCGGCGAAGGTGAGGAGAGTTCCCGAGGTGGTGGAGTTTTACCACTCGTTGATGCGGAGGGACTCGCAGTCGCGGCGGGAGTCTAGCGCCGCGGCAGAGGTCCCGGCGACGGTGAATGCGAACGCGCGTGACATGATCGGCGAGATCGAGAACCGCTCGACTCACTTGCTGGCGGTAAGTGAATGTGGTGTAATTACGGCTTTGCCACTGGTCCATTCATGCCTGACATGTGTGTAGTCGCTTTTATTGCTTTTAATTTGAAATTGGATTTCTTGATAGATAAGACAGTAATCCGATTCGAATTTGGATCAAAACGGTAAATATGCTCCAAAGTAGTGGCATTTTGTATGCAGTCTCCTGTGTTCAAGGGGGGCCATACAGGAAAGGAAAGATTCTTCAATTACTGAAATTCAGTGTCACTAATAATAATAGTCAAATCAAGTCCAGTGCTGATTACTGATTAGAGCTTAATTCTTGGCAACTTAGTTAGCATCTACAATTGTTGTTTTTTGTCAGCCAATTTCTCTGGCATAATCTGCATTCTGCTGAACAATCTTGGCTCGTTAATGCTTTTACAGATAAAAACAGATGTTGAAACACAAGGTGACTTTATTAGATACTTGATCAAAGAAGTGGAGGGTGCAGCATTTACAAACATTGAAGACGTCGTGCCTTTTGTCAAATGGCTTGATGACGAGCTATCCTATTTGGTACTTTCTTTTATGCTATTTTTATCTTGTCTTCTACCATTTGCATTGAAGCTTCAAATATAAAAATAAAACTACTAGTTTATATGATTTTTGTTTTGGTGAATTTTTTCTGTTCAGGTTGATGAAAGAGCAGTGCTCAAACACTTCGATTGGCCAGAGCAGAAGGCTGATGCTCTGCGCGAGGCTGCGTTCGGGTATTGTGATCTGAAGAAGCTAGAATCGGAGGCTTCGTCTTTCCGCGATGATCCACGGCAGCCGTGTGGTCCTGCTCTCAAGAAGATGCAGGCTCTGTTGGAAAAGTATGTGGAGTTTTGTGAACTCCTATTTTGCAGTTTTGCCAATATAATTATAACAAGATTGATCACCTACTCTGTGAATTGAATGTTCAAGTTGTGTTTGTTTCTAAATGCAAAATCTGGTTTTGGCAGACTAGAGCATGGGATTTACAACATCTCAAGAATGAGAGAAGCAGCAACTAAGAGATACAAAGTCTTCCAAATACCTGTTGATTGGATGCTTGATAGTGGCTATGCGAGCCAGGTAATTTCCATGAAAATTATATGTGCTTATCTGGGCTGCATGCACTAAATATAGCTTCCGTAATAGGCTAATACAAAGTATAAATGTCCCATAATCTTCAAATTCATTGAATAGTGGGCAAGAGTTGTTTATTGCTTGAGGTGCCGGTATAAAGGTTCTTTGATTAACTTAATTTTTGTTGTGTTGAGTGACTGTTGGCACAAGCAAAAGAAAATCTAGAAAACTTGAGCATAAACAGTCTTGGACTCGGTAAAGTTGATTACACAGTGGCAAATTTAACAAGTTGCGCGTCAACTCCCAGATCTCTACAAACCATCTTTTGTATAATTGTATGCTTCATCTGTTTAGAGAAGAAAACTCTCATATATTGCCCCTTCATATGTTAGTAGTGTTCAAATGGCACACTAGGAACTCGGAAGGGTGATATTTTCTATACGTGTTAAATAATTATATGAATAATCAGGTAAAAAGAAAAACTAGAGGCCCACATGCTTATACAAAAATGTTGAAGTCACAATTGTATTCAGGAACGGGGGGTGGGTAATGGTACAGTAGATTGCAACTACTAGTTTGCTTGCTTTAAAGTGAAGAAAGGGGTCGATGGGTTAAATTCTGAAATGTTGGTTTGGTTAGCTCATTCGATTTATTGCATCTGCAATGTTAAATTTGTGGCAGATCAAGCTGGCATCTGTAAAATTGGCCATGAAGTACATGAAGAGAGTCTCTGCTGAGCTTGAAACAGTTGGTGGTGGGCCTGAAGAAGAAGAACTCATCGTCCAAGGAGTTAGATTTGCATTCCGAGTGCATCAGGTAAAAAAAAAATAAAAAACATTTCCTCCAATATATTCTAACAATAGTACAAATTTGGTGCCTATATTCTAAAACAGAGAGTATATGGAGTAATAGAGTCGCTGATGTTTGTTTGGCAGTTCGCTGGAGGTTTTGATGTCGAGACAATGAGGGCCTTTCAAGAACTAAGAGATAAAGCGAGATCATGCCATGTTCAATGCCACAGCCAGCAACAAAAATTCTTTTGCAGGTCTACAACATGTTAGTGCTGGAGCAAACTCAGCTTCACAAAATTGGCAGCCCCAGATTTATCTTTAGAGATAGCGGCATTTTGTTTGTGAATAGAATGGCAATAGTATTAGCCATCCTTTAAAGTAGAACACTCATAAATTCATCATCCATTCATTAATTACTGGGAAACAAGACTGCAGCTCCAATTTGTTTCCACTTTGGTGGTACATGTTGCTGTTGTGGATTCCCTCCAAATCCACTCCTCTAATCTACTCCCGTATTTTTTTATTTTTTATTTTTGGGTTCATTGAGTTCTTGAGACTAAAAAATCAATTCAAAGTAATTGACGGAATTAAACTACTAATTTTTCTCTAACGGCTAATAATCCCCCCCCCCCCACACAAAACAACAAACCAACACACACAACTGCTCGCTTAAACTAAAAATAAGTAGAAACAACAAATGTAGAAGTGAAAGTGGCATGCAGTCAAACCTTTTTTTCCGTATACTCGTGGTTAGGCCAAGCTTATGATTTCCTAAAATCACCTAAAAGGATGATTTTTTCCTAAAATCATCCTTTTGACGTGTTTTTTTAAAGCAGAGACGGACCAGGAAAAATATGAAACAAGGGCCAACAGAAAAAATAAGTAATATCATCAAATAATCAATATAATATTTGTTAAAAAAATATTTTATATTACAAAATTAATATATCATGTTTCTATTAAAGTTGAACACAACGCTTTTTCAAATCATAAAACTCGTTAATAATAAATTATGTATCAATATTAATTGTATCAATAACTAAGAGTTAACTACATATATATATTTCTTTGATTATAAGAATATATTTTCTGTAATTGAGATTTTTAGCTGGTTGTGATTGTGATTTTTGTTTGATTTCTTTTGTGTTTTGATCTTTATTTATGTGCGAATTTTCTAGTAATAATATATCTTTCATTTATTGTGACAAAGAGGTTACGATAAAAAAAAATAGCATAATAATTTACTATGAGAGAGAGGTAATTATGGGGAATTGGAAGAGGAAGAGAGCATGCATGATTTAATTGTGGAAGAACGAGGTTATAAGAAAAGAGAAAGGAAAAGATGGGTGAAGGATTTAAACCAATCTTCATGATGGATAAGAATTGATTCATATCGTATAAAAAATTGATTTATGATAAATCTCTATCCCAATTCAACAACTCTTTCCTATTCCACCATGCTTGTAGTAAGTTTGAATTTGACATAGTTTGCACCTCATTTATTTTTCAAAAACCTTTCCGAGTCGCAACATAATCAATCAAAAGGCAATTTCAAACACTATCAAACACAACCTTCCCCGCTCCATTCATTCTAACGTAATCCTAACCCACCCATAGAGTCTGAGCGTCTCTGCCTACAAATGTGACTACTGAAGTAGCCCTGCCACAAGTCTAAAGTGTTGTTTTCCACCATCCCCTCTTTTCGTAGCCTGCCTATCATTCCACCATTGTCTTCATCTTCAGTCCATAGAAGCATTGTTCGACACCAACCACGTTCTTTATTGGTGGTACATCACCTTCGACATGGAACACAATGCCGTTGCCAAACACAAATTGCCAATGACCTTCAATTTCAATGTTAGCTTACTTCTTTGATTCTAGGAACATATTTTCTGAGATTAAGATTTTTGGCTGATTGTGATTATGGTTTTTATTTAGTTTCTTTTGTCTTTTGATCTTTATTTATGTGTGAATTTTTTGGTAATAATGTATCTTTCATTTACTGTGAGAAAGAGGTCACGGTAAAAGACAACATCATAATTTATTGTGGGAGAGGGGTTACGTGAATTGGAAAAGGAAGATGACATACATGATTTTCTTGTGGACGAAGGAGGTTATAAGAAAAAAATAAAGGAAAAGATGGGTGAATGAGAGATTGTCAACTCCAATATCTGGTTGATGTGACAATAATTCATATGGGGCATCAGAAATTATATATTATAAATAGATGAGATGAAATGATTTTGATTATTATAATGCTTCTTGATAGTTGATAGTTGATAGTTATAGTTAGGTTGGTTTTAATTAGAATCAAATTTTGCTCAATTTTTTTACTAGACCAACTCTCTAGGTCCCTACTTACTTAGATAATGACCCAATTAGTGACCATGTTAAACTGGCTCAACATGACTTTGAAAATTATTTTAAAAATTTGGACATTATATAAAGTAAAGTCATAAAATTTTATAATTAAGAAACATAACTCAAGAGAAATTTTATAATACATGTTTTAAATCAAATCATATTAATATAAAAACATTATACTATATAAAATGTATTGGTTAAAATATAAATTCTTATAACTGTTGTTAATTATTTTGAAAGTTTTAGATAAAAAAACTAATTTCGTACTGCGCAAACTCAAAATATGATCTGAACTCAATCCAAAAATTGCATAAGTCAAATTTTATAACTCCAATCCAATGAAAGAAGCTTTGAGCTGGGTTGGGTCATTACTATTAGGGGAGGAAATGGGCTGAGGCAGGTTAGGCTTTAGCTTAAATAGGTCTGACCTGTTTCTAAATTATTCGGCTCGAGCTTGAGCTTATTACCTGTCATCAGGGGTGTACAACGGGTCAGGTAACTCGTCCAACCCATTGACCTGACTCTACTTAAAGCTATTTTGGGTCGATCAAGTCGGATCGTCGGGTCGTCAAGTCAAAACTGACGAACCCAGAATGCTTGTAAGGTCGGTTGTCAGTTTCGAGTACTCCAAAATCGACTTGGTCAAAAAATCGACATCATATATATATATATATATATATATATATAAATTAAAAAACCCTAAAGACCTACTCCATCCCGATAACCTCACCTTCCACTCTCATTCTCAATTCTCACATGACAACATACATCAATTGCTGTTGAATTGACGCATATTTTTTATATAAAGAAAAATACAATTTTTTTTACTTCTACAAATAATACAATTTTTTATAAGGCCGAAATGCAAAAAAAAGGCTCAAAGGCCCAAAAAAATGTTTAAGAACTCTTACAATAATGAAAAAATTCTGAAAAAATCCTAATTACTCGACGACTGGTTTGACTTATTTGACAATTTGACGAGGATCATTTCATTCAAAACTACACGACTCAATTCGTTCGACTCGTCATTGAGTTTATTAGATGGGTAAATTTATCTAAAAAATATGACTTGACTCGATCACGTGCACCCTTATCAGTCATAAGCTTTTTCTTTTTTTTTTTTTAAAGCTCGGGCTAATCATTTTAAAAACATGTCTTGACCCAAAAGCCTGTTTACAACCCTACTTAAAACAAGAAAAATAAAATAAAAAAACCTTAATTGTTGTTTGTCATTGAACCTATGCAAATGGTGTATATAATTAAGTCACTAACAAAACATACAAGAAAATCCATTTTTTGGCTATTTAAGTTTAACATAGACAAAATAAACATGAAAGAAGATGAATTATACCCTTAACTAGAAAAGAATATTAAGCTACAAATATTTAAGTGATATAGCAAGAGAAAATAAATTAATAGATATTATACATCAGACTAAAAGATAAATCACGAGGTGTTTAAGTCTAAGACAAAGACAAAGAGATGATGAGTCAAAGAAGAATGTCTAATTCTATTTCGAAGAGAATGGGAGCGATGAAAAACATAAAAGATTTTGAGTGCGATTAAATCATATTATAAGAATACGATAATTTTTTTATTATGTAAAAATAAAAAAAAAGTTACTTTTTTTTTACTTATAACTTGACTTATTCAATTAAAAAGATTTTTTTTTAAATCTTGACCTCACTTGTTAAATGAGTGAGATCGAGCTAAATTTTAAACAAACTAAATCAAAGGCATCGACCAACCACCGGTTTGACCCATTTTCCCCCTAATTATCACCCTACTTTGTTACGAAACGATCCAGCTTGGTTAAAACCGCCACGGCTTCGACCTATCCTAAGAAAAAGGAGTCGGGTCAGCGGTGAATTAAACCCGAATCCTGAGTGCTTCATTCCTTTTCCGAGTCCATAGAAATGACTGAATGTTGTTCACTTCCAATTCATCTTCAAATTCCATCCTTTACCACCAAACTCCGATTTCCCGTCGTTAATTGGGGCCGAAACCAGTTCCCACAGCTTTTCCGCCATTCTATTATCCCTCCACATCCATTAGCAAAGTTCCAGCCTCTTCGAATTCCTTTTCCGACCCAAGCCACGTCATCAGCAGCTCCCATGGAAGTTGAGCGAGGTGAAGGGTCTGCACCAAGCAGCGGCTCCATGAAGCTCTTGTTTGTGGAGATGGGTGTCGGCTATGATCAACACGGGTCTTGTTTTCTTTTCCCTTTTCCCTTTGATTTTGCCTTTTCTTCCCCCCCCCCCCTTCAAAGTTCCTATTTTGGTGGACATGGGATTTTTTACACTGATCTTACAGGCAGAACATAACGGCTGCTGCAATGAGGGCGTGCAGGGATGCCATTTCTTCCAATTCAATCCCCGCTTTCCGGAGAGGTATTTCCTCTGTTTAAATTTGGTGTTTTTGGTTTTTTGTAAGGGTCGGTTGATACCAAAAATCCAATTTTTATTGTTATGTTGGGTTTGATGATGGGATTTAGTTGAATGGAGATTGAGGGTGGTGAACTGTTTCGTAGTTGATTGGTTATTACTTAAAGTGTGATGCAGTTGTATTGTAGGGTCTTGTGACAATTGATAAGAAGGAATTGCACTCTTGTAATGGTAGTGTGTGCCCCCACTTATGTTGTCAAAGGAGCTTAGCCTCAATCTAAAATTGAAGCAAATCGAAACTATAACGTGCAGAGTTATGGAATTATGTAACAGAAAGACTGAATTTTGAGACTTGTAAGAGCTGCCATTCGTACTAGAGTACTAGGCTTCTAGTATTTTAATCTTCCTTCCTTTCATTTATGCATGTCATTTTCCCAATGCAAATAGCCTACAGAAGTGTTAACACGATATATTCATACTTTATAATCTCCACCATTTGGCTAGCTTTGATAAGGACTGAATTGAAGCTGTTTTTCAATCATTTTCGACTCTCCTTTCTACCTGCTTGTTCCAAATTAGTATGCTGTTTGAAAGGGTATGTTGTATTTGCGAAATGTAATAAGTTTAAGATGGAGAGTGGAGATTCCATTATAAATCAGAGACTACACGATCCAGAATGTTAACATGGTTTAAGAGTATGCTTGGTAAACATGCCATGGATGTTTGTAATGTCCTTTTACAGAATTTCTAACTCTAACTTGTATTTTGGGATTCTAATAGTAATGCTTATTGATAACCAAGTATTAAGTTTTACTTGATCTCCACACCACAAATTCAATACAACTTCTACTTTAAGAGTATACTTTACAGTCATGTTCAATGCATATGACCAACATTACCCCTTATTTGAAATCTACACGGAGATTGTTTTCTGTATGATTTTTCATTGTTGGTTGGTTAAACTTTTTCCGACATCTGCTTTGACAATTGAGATTTGAAGTTATTAAATTCTAATAAGTATAATTTGGTTTAGGCAACATTCCTGGTGTCAGTTTTGATCAGATGAAACTGCAGATCAAGCTAGGGGTTCCTCATTCTCTCCAGAATTCTTTGGATATTGAGAAAGTCAAGTCTGTATTTCCCTAGTGAGTAATAATATCTTGGAAACTAGTGCCTTATTTGTTTTTCTCTTGCTTTTCTCTGTGTGTTGCTCAGGTTGTCAATTAGAGACTCTCTAGCATATATCAATGCATTTCATTGAAATTAGGTGTGATAGTTCAACCTTTATGTTACTTTAGTGTCTACTGAAATTTTAAAATTTCTAACAGAAACCTTTTGTCACTCACAGTGTTTATATTCAGTCTTGAATAATGAATACATATGTGTTAAAGTTATGGTTGAAGCCTTGAACCAAACTATAACTTTGGTGTTCTGAGATGCTAAATTGCTAATGAACAGGCATTAAACTGTGTTTTTGCTCATTTCTTCTAGTGATTCGTAATCTGCTAAGCTTATTTGTTCAGTATATGCGGTTGTTTGTCGTTTACAATATATTAATAACTCCATAACCTTGCCCCCAAAAACATTGCAGTGGAAAAATTTTGAATGTTGAAGTTGTGGATGGTGGTTTGATATGCTCAAGTGGGGTGCATGTGGAAGAGATGGGCGACAAGAATGATGATTGTTACATTGTGAATGCTGCTGTCTATGTGGGCTACTAACTTTGGTTGTTTTAATAGTAGCTGATTTTGATTATTTTGATTGTGTCTATTATATAATAATGACTTCTTTTTCTCATGAGCAATGAATTTGTTTATCTAGAAATAAATTAGTATTTAACTAAAATTAAATATAAAAAATGCGCATTATCATTATTGTTATGACTTTTCTGTTTGAAGTCTCTTCCAAAATCCAAAAGATTTGGGGGTTTAAGCTAATCGGATCAATATAATAAGCCTTAAGATCCTAACCAAACCAATTTTTGGATCGGTTTGGATAATTAGTTTTTTCTAAATGTGGAATCGAACCAAACTAATTATTATTGGTTTGATTTTGGATTTATGATTTTTCAAACAGATTGACTTACAAGATTTGAAAAATACAAATCTTCTGTTGTTTAAATATAATTTAGTCTCTCTTTACATCAATTTCAAAATGATAAAACTAAATTAATGTAATTTTTTTTCATTGGTGTCAAAAAAATTTCAAGACCAAACTTATCATCAAAATGAAAATGTTAGAAAAAGTTGGTCTTGAAAAGGAGGACCAATTTTTGAGAAGGGAATGATACTTTTCTCTCTACAAATTCATGTACGACTATTGTTTTGAAACAGCATTCTCCGTTGCTTTAATTTTCTTTTCCTTTTTATTTTTTTAAAAATTGATTTAATCTTTAAACACCCACAACTTGATTTTTGCATTCGGGCAAATAGTGTAAGTGGGTGCCGAGCTAAGTAATAACCCTTACCAATTTTTATTTGACATCAATCTGCCCTTAAAAAGTTTTTTATACCAATTTTGTCTTAATAATATTTCACTTTGATGCGAATAGAGACTAAATTATATTTAAACCAAAGAAAATCTGTATTTTTCAAATCCTGCAAGCCAAAATGAAAAATGTTAGAGAAAGTTGGTCTTTAGAAAAAGACAAATTTTATTTGACATTAATTTTTTATTACACATCAATTTGGTTTTGAAATTGTTTTACACCAATTTAGCTCCAATATTTTTATGTTGACATCAATTATTTTTTATCAAGATTTTCTCCTTTAAAAACAAAATTTTAAACCCAAAATAAAAAGAGGAGAGTTATTTTCATAATGTTGTCATTTAAAAGAAAGGACTGTATTGACATAAGATAACCATGTAAATAAAATTGTGATATGATGAACATAACTCTCTACTTTTCATTAGGGGCGAACATGGGTCGGGTCGGATAGGGGTCCCGCCCATGTCACTGATCCGACCCGTCTATCAGTGGGTGGGTCGGGCAAAATTGATATTTTTTTAGGGTACCTGTCAGACCCGCCACCCGTCTGGGTTGGGTCAGGTTAGGCGAGTCAGCGGGTGACCCGCCCTCCCTTTTTTTAAAAAAATCCATTTTTAATAGAAAAAAACTATTATTTTTTTAAAAATAGACACCTATTTTTTAAATTAAAAAATCTATTTTTTTTAATTTAAAATAACCATATTTTAACAATTAAAATAATATATATATAGGCGGGTCGACGTGTTGGGTCGAGTTGAGAAGTAGGGGCCCGAGACTCGACCCACATAATATGGCGAATCCATTGGATCTGACCCGCCGACCCGACTCAACTCGACCCAAGCGGGTTGGGTTGGGTCGGGTCGGATCAAACCCATGTTCACCCATACTTTTCATTTTGAAAAGAAGAGAATTTGGATTTTTTTTTTTTTGTTTCGATTGAACCACTTGACATTGGGGGCATTGTTATCAGAAATTGAACTAACTTAGCCTAGCTGAAAGCCCTCTTATAAGAGGTAAGGATCTCCCCATGAGAGTTTTTTTTTTTTTTTTCTTTCTCATGGCTGTAACTCTAAACATCTAGTTAAGAGAACAAGATTGATTATCACCTTGACCAACTCACGTTGGTACATTGACCTTAATTTGATCATAAAAAAATTAACATTAATTTAGTCATATCATTTTAAAATTGATATCAATTAAATATGAGAGTTATATAAACAAAATTAGTAAAATTAAATTACTATATTAAATTAAAAAAATATTAAGACTAAATTGATATAAAAAATCTTTGCAAGACCAACAATGTTAAATAAAAATATTAGGACCAAATTGATTATTTATTCAACATTTTTTGTATTTATTATTGTTAGAAGGTGTTTTGACAGAGGATAATTCTAATTTAACTAGAGATCTTAAGTTCAAATTTTAAATATGCAGCTATGTTAAATCTTGAAATAGAAAGCTTTGTTGTCAAAAAGGTCCTCCGGCTCGAATGGGATTGACTCCAATAAAAAAAAAAAAGCTATGGTTTAGAAAGAAAAAACTCAAGATTGAAAATGGAAGAAAGAAATAACGAGAAGGGCAGTATGGGAAATATGTGAATTAGGCAGGGGTTCATCTCATCTCTCCTCAACGGATAAAGCAGAGAGAGCCCATCAAACCCCAAAAGAGCTCCAAGATAGTGTGTGTCTGTGAGAAAATGGCTGCAGCATTTTCATGCTCCTGGGTTACCCTTCCCTCCCAAATGAGGAGCCTTTCCCTCACTTCTTCTTCTTCTTCTTCGGCCATCTCCAACTCCACTTCTCTCAGTTTCTCCACAAACCTCTCTCACGCTGCTGCTTTCTCTCAAGGTATTCCTCCTTCTCTCTGTTATGTTCTGTCTTCGTCGACCACTTCAATTCACACAAAATTTTACTATTTCGCTTGGGTTTTCAATTCAGGTAGCTTGTCGTTGAGGCCAACAACTCGCCCTAGTTCAGTGGTGGTTTGCGAGGCGGCACCCACTAAAAAGGCCGATTCGGCTGTCAAGAGGGCTCGATTGGCTGAGAAACGCCGCATTTACAACAAAGCCCGCAAATCTGAGATTAGAACCCGTATGAAGAAGGTATGCTACCCTAATTCCCAATTTTTTGCCTTGTCTTCAATCAATACCTACGAAAAAAGATGGAACTTTTGTTGGTATGACATGCTAATGATGGCCAATTGTATACCTCGTTCACCATATGAATTGATGAAATTGATTTGTGCTACTATAGCCTTGAGTTCATGATGAATTTTATCCACCATTGACTTGTATAGTATATGTAAATAGTTACTGTAATTTTAATATTATCTTTTGAATGGTGTGTATATGCTATCAATAGTAGCGTTTGCCATCAACTTAGGCCCCAAATCCGTGGGGTGTGTTTCTGCATTTGATGTAAAATGTAAACTAGTGGATTTAACTGTGGGAGTGGGATGCAGTGTGGAGGTTTTGGTTTAGAGTTGAGTTGGTATCCTATGCAATTTTTTCTTTTCTGGAGTCAACAGTTTTTGTTTTGAACCAATTTTTTTCCTCTATATATTTTGGTACATTGGTAGCATTGACTGAAAAGGGAGGATAAGTATGCCTCTGGTCTTTTTCATCCATAGTTTCTTATGGATACTCATAATAAATTGAATGTTTTGCCTTCATTGAAAATGATTGTGTGGTGAGATCATTTGCTAGTATGTAAAAACAAGACAAGGTTCCGTTTCATGTGGAGATAAAAATGAGGGTAAAAAACTTCATGGATTAGATTCATTAGTAAAGTCATATGAAAAATTAATCCCTGAATTTGTCACCTCATTTTTATGTTTATGCCAAACTGACCTTAAGTGATTACAGATTACAGCAGCAGATGGCATTCAATGCTCCCTCTCATTAAACACCAAAAAAAATGCCCCTCTCATTGCGATTTATTTATTATAATTTTAATAACAATATGCTTGGGGAAAAACATTTTGGGTTTCTACTGGCATATTTCTCTTGCACAATGTTAGAGTGGAAGGTTTATTTGTCTCTTCTCTAGAGTCGCTTATTGGAGCAGAAGTATATAGGCTTATTGCCCTTTTGGTTCAAAATTTCACTTGTGTAAGACTCATCATTCTTCTGGTTTCTCTAAGAATATTCCGAATTAAAGATATTGAAATTATAGGGAAGATAAAGCTGGAAAATAAAGGAGGGAAGTAGCACTCTAGTTGATATTAATATGATGTTATGAGATATTTGATGTAAATCATTATATCAATTCTCCACATTTAACATTATGAGACTCCCTACAACCATAAGAATCCTAATATTCTAACTGATTTTGTTATTGCAAATGACTATATTGGGCACTTTCGAACAATACAATTTAGGGTTATGTGACATTCATGCGCATGGGAATGTTAGACTGTAGCAGATGCTCTGGATCTTGCTTAGAGTATTGAAATACTCTCAGAACCACTCCTGATTCTTGTGGAAGCTATTGTTGATTTTCCTTGGCAATTCCACTAAACAGTTCCTTATCTACACAACAAACTCAACTTCCAAGTATTATAGCATTTTGTTTGCAGGGGAATGAATGTTTTGACAATTTTCCTATCAATGATTTGCTGCAGGTTTTAGAAGCACTGGAGGTGCTTAAGAAGAAACCCGACGCACAAACTGAAGAAATCCTCCCTATTGAGAAACTGATCGGAGAGGCATACTCAGTAATTGACAAAGCAGTGAGAGTGGGCACACTGCACAGGAACACTGGAGCAAATCGCAAGTCTCGGCTTGCCAGGAGGAAGAAATTAGTGGAGATCCATCATGGCTGGTATACCCCAGCCCCTGAAGTTAGTACCAGTGTCTGAATCAGTCCTCTCACTAATTCACATGGTATTTAAAAGAGGTGCCATGCCAGTGAAGACTTCTGCAGATATTTTTGTTTCTAGCTCTGGTCAAACATTGTACTTTCGTCTTCTTTGGTGTTGGTTCAAGTCAGTTTATTGTTCAATTGTTAAAATGTACGGTCATATTGTAGAGCCAATGATTTTAACAGCATCTTCGTAATTAGCCTTTATATTGTGATTTTTCATGATGTTTATAGTATATGCAATGCCTCCCTAAACTTGGTGATAGTTGTGCTGTGGTAAAAACTATCCGTAATTATGCTCATTATTGCATTTGCCCACCGAAGTCACTAGCAGCTCTTTGTAATTGAATATTATGCGTTCTTTAATGACATGACTGAACATGTTTATGAGAATAGGAATAGAAGCTAATCCCTATATTTTGCAACGCTATTGTTGAGTTATTTTGCCATTTAAATTCTTCAGTAGCACCTTAGCAAATACGAAAGAAAAGTGATGCATGGCTAGGGTGTCTGCCACTTGCACTAGTATTGTCATCTTCATTCCTTTTACTTATGTACGCCATTTTCCCAATTTAAATAGCCTACAGAAGTATAATCTGCACCATTTGACTAGCTTTAATAATGACTACACTAAAACAAGCCTTGACAATTTTTGGGGATCCTCTCTCTACCTGCTTGACCAATGTGCCTAGTCAATTCGGGTGACTCTGAGGGAGAAGTTCCAAATGTGGGAGGTGAGAAAGTTTATTAATGACCATACTTGTCCCTTTTATAGTTTAACAAAGAGTCATCCGCAACTGGATTCAAATGTTATCTGTGCAATCATACACTCAATTGTAAAAACTAATCTAGATACAAATATCAAAGTACTGCAGGCATATGTTCATAAGGAATTGAACTTGATACCGTCATATAAGGTGTGTTGGCTTGGGAAGCAGATGACCATTGTTATGATATATGGCAATTGGGAGGAAGCGTACAATAAACTCCCTATATTTTTGATGGGTTTACAACATTACGTACCAAGTAATATTTATAGTCATTGTATGTGTTATTGCTTATGCTATGATATATGTTTAGGGTTTGTCGCTTTGTTGCTTATGATATCTCATATCTGTTATTGCTTGTGCTATAATATTTTTTTGTCGTAAACCCTATAATATATGTTTGTCGGTTTGTTATTAACCTTTTTAATATCTGTTATTGATTATTGCTATAATATATGTTCTTAACCGTTTTGTTAGTTATGTGATTTGGTGCTTATGTGATTTTGTTTTACACTTGGATTTATGACATGTTTGATTATGCATTTTCAAACTGTGCCATATATTGACAATGGTGTGGTTCGTAATGATGTTGTGATGTTCTCACAAGCGTTTTGGACATTTCCAGCATACATAGAGGCATTTAAGTATTGCGAACCATTTATTTTAATTGATGGCACACATCTGTATGGGAAGTACGGTGGTTTACTACTAATAGCAATTGCGTAAGATGAGAACAGTCAAATTATCCTATCGCATTTGCAATTGTTGAGGGGGAGACAAATGAGGCATGGTCTTATTTCTTGAAGAATGTTCGAGAACATGTAATGCCCCAGCCAGGCATTCTTGTTATATCAAACATGTAATATTTTTTGTCCTTATACTTGTTATTAATTCTTTATTGCTATGTTCTTAACCTTTTTAGTTACTTTAATTGTCCTTCTATATATTATTAATTGCTCTGTTCTTAACCTTTTTATCGGACAGGCATGCATCTATCGTTGCAGCCCTATAAGATGAAGAGAATGGTTGGCGTGCTCCAAGAGCGTATCATGTGTTCTGTGCAATTCACATAGCATCAAATTTGGGCACCCGCTTCAAGGACAATGAAGCAAAGAAGGCACTAAAGAATGCGACTTATAGTCAGTCACATTATGGGTATCTTCACTAGAGAGGCGTGCAGACCAGTATTGATCCGGCGATGGGCGAGTGCATTGACAGGATCCCGCTTGAACGATGAGCTCAACATGCTGACAAAGGACGTCATTTTGGCAACAAAAACACAAATCTGTCAGAGTGCTAGAATAATGTGCTGAAAGGTGCAAGATCTCTTCCGATCACAGCTATAGTCACAACCATTTACTATAAGTTGGTCAAGATGTTCTATGACAGAGGGCAGAGCACAGAAGCTCAGCTAAGGGCAGGGGAAAAGTTCTATGAGTACTTTTCAAATGTGATTGATGCTAGTAGTCATCTAAGGGCAAACATGCATGTGAGACCAATAAATCAGGATGACATGACTTACGAGGTGTTGGTGCGTGACTGGTTTTAGGTTTTTAGCCAGAGGTCCTTCAGGGTCGACTTAGGTAACAGAACCCATGACTGTGGAGCATTCCAAGCATTGCACTTCCCTTGTTTCCATGCAGTAGCAGCGTGCCACCAGACACGACTTGATTGTGTTAGCTATGTTCATCTTGTTTATAGTATGGAGCATGTTACTCACGTGTACATGGGACAGTTCAGACCCTTGCCTGATGAGCATTTGTGGCCTTAGCCAAGTGGACCTACCATCGTGCCAAATTCGACAATGAGATGTAGCAGTGAAGGTTGGCCTGTCTCTACCCGTATTTCGAACGAGATGAACGAAGTTGAAGTTGATAGAGTAAGACGTTGTCGCATGTGTTGTCAGCCTGGTCAGTGTAGTCACACGAGACGTGACTGTCCGCATATAAATGATAGTGGCTAGTAATATAGTGTCATGGTTGCTATGGATGACTTGTTATGTACTGTTCCATGTTATTAAAGTGTTTATGGATGCCTTTTATTGATGACTTTTTACTTGTTATGTGTTTTTTTATTAAGTTATTGTCTGTAAGTTATTATTTATTCATACCTAAACAAATTAGTTATAAAGAAATAATAAACTTAACGAAATGAATCACATAATAAAGTAACATTCATCACGTTACCTTAAATTTACATAAAGTTACATTAAAGTTATAAAATAATATACACAACCAAATCCTAAACCCTAACTATCTACTTGTTGCATCGTGATGTCGACCTCCTATGCAGCATGTTGACGTGCAAATTGGTCGAATGACTGGAGCAGCGTGAATGCTGCTGCAGAGTTGAATTGTGAAGGAGTCGGTTTAAACCGACATATATATAAACAAAAAAAATTGAAAGTCGATTTAAATCAATTTTCAAAATAAAAAAAGAACTGTCACTTATATGGGAGTTGATTTAAATTGACTCTATTTATAAGAAAAATAATTTACTTTGGAAACAATTTTCAAATTGTTTCATTGTAATAATTAACTATTTTCAATAATTTAAAATGAGAAAATTTTCCAGGTTGTCAATCTATCTAATGGAGAACTTGTCAGCAAGGAGCACAATGAGGTGTCACATTTTCAAATAGATGTGGCATGATTCAACGAAAACGTGGCACATAGAGAAGGAAACACACTGCTCGGCTGGCTGGAAGGGTGGAAAAAGACACACTAGTGCTTGACCATGCTCTAAGTTTATCATACACGTATCATGCATCTAAATGCCCATTTGGCACGTCAACAACAACACTTGAAGGCCTTCTCCATTGCAAACATGGGCCTCCAAGGTCTATAAATTACAAGTCTCTAAGTTTCAATTATATATGCTCATGACCTGATCTTTTTCCTAATTCTGTCAATCAGTCTTAACGAATTTGAGAATGGAAGGTGGCCAAAAGGGAACCTCTTTACAAGAAATGAAGCTTTTGTTTGTGGAGATGGGGGTTGGCTATGACCTTCATGGGTATTATATTCTATTTTACTTTAATCAATCTTCTAAAGCATAAAGTTTTGTCTTCCAAAGTTGTAATTTATTCAAATGAAATATATAATAACAGGCAGGACATAACGGCTGCTGCTATGAGAGCATGCAAAGATGCAATTGCTACCAATTCAATTCCAGCTTTCCGAAAAGGTACTTTTTCCTTAATTGGAATTTTATTGTTCCCCCTACTTTTGGAAAAGAAAAATGTATTCATCTTTTCAATATTCAATATTATGAACAAGTTGAATGAATGGATGAATGTGATGTGATGTGATGTGATGTAGGTAGCATCCCTGGTGTAACATCTGATCATATGAAACTACATGTCAAACTGGGGGTGCCTCGTCCTCTCCATCCAAACTTGGAAAAGGAGAAAATCAAGTCTGTCTTTCCATAGTGAGTAAAATGGAAACCAACCTCTCACAAATCAGAATTTTTGTTTTCTTTGTTTTCAAGGAGGTTCTTCTCTTTGTTTTGCAATTGTAGTGGACAAGTTACGGGGTTTGAAGTAGTGGATGGTGGACTAGTGTGCTCAACTGAAGAAATGGCTGAAAGGAATGATGACTGCTACATTGTGAATGCTGCTGTATATGTTGGCTACTAGCCATTTTGTTTTCTCAATCCCCTCTCTGGTTAGTTTTCCCTTGATAATTGTATGGTGCATGTTTCATGTGTCTACCACACTTTCTACGTTTACATTTATCATTTCCACCTTAGATAGGCTGAAATTGAACTTACTTAACCTCAGTAAATGATTTTGCAGGAGTTCTTCCATCTTGGGAAACTTGTTTTGTTGGAGTGTTGGTGCTTCAGTAAAAGCAACGATGAGAAGTACATATATCTGCCCTGCTCTATTTGGAGGCTAAACTTTAATTTTTCACTTTTTTTATTTTATGTATTGAATTGTAGGCTGTTTTCCCTTTCTGTTGTTCCTGTTGTAAACATACTTGGTACTTTTCTTCATTATGGTTAAGATATGTTGTAATAATTAAATGTCCAATAACACCAATAAAATCCTTTAGCACAAGAAGGGACACAACCTTATTCTGGCATGTTGTTCTGATTTAACATTTCCGGGTTCTATGTTGTTCAGGTTTAACCCCTAATTTTAAGTTATAACTTGACTATTCTATCGATTACAGAACAATGCACCAAATAAGATTTATTAAACTGAAATTTGTTTTCATTAACTTTAAGCCAAACTGTTCCAAATATGAATTCAACAGCAACCACTGTGTACATCAATCAATGTTTAAAGTCCAACTTCATTTTGAGATTCAATAAACATTTAGTTTACTTTGTTGTAAAAGGTCCTTCTTTTCTACTGTTAGCTATCCCTCAAGAGCCTGTATATTACAATTGAATTCACCCCTTTATAAGAGTATCTTCCAAATGTAATTACAATTTCTTCAAGACGTCAATGAATAAGTGAGCAACATATTAAAAATTGTGTTTATTTGAACTTATTTTGTGTGACGATGCCAACTTACATTCCGTTTATCATTTTAATATGGTTCACACACCAATAAATAGAGTGTGAGTTGGCACACCAAATGAGTTCAACTATCCTTTATCATTTCAAAAAACCAAACTTTCAGAGGGCGAGAGCTGCATATAGGAGTTGGTTCCAAGTATCAGGTAATCCAGGGAGGCACCAATGGCTGCAATCATTGCCAGTATGATCAGGGGTATAAACAGAAGGGTGTGCATCTTTTCTTAGCTGTGAGAGGAGTGTTATGTCAAGAAGAGAAACCGGGTACTTCATGTTCTTCAGCACTGTGTTCACTATGGTAGCTGCTGGAGGTGGACCTGCTGAGTAGTTTGATCCAGATATTGGTACAATTTCTCCATTACAAGTCTTCCTTGGTTGATTCCACTCCTCCCCACTGTTTGAAAATATGTTTCAGATAATCATATAGACTAAGTGGTGAATTTTGAAAAATGTCATGTTCTAATTAAGTACCTATTGATAAACATAGGAAGAAGATTATAAAATTCATTAACGTCTTAAACTTTACTTATGAGAGAGATGATTTTTGACATGCTATCAAAGTTCCTCGTCATGACCAATTGTCAAGAACTATAATCTGATACCATGTCAAGAATCATTTGAGTTTAGGCTGTTGGATAGAGCCAATCGAATGATTTTTATACTTGACAAATATGATCATGGGAGAAAATCAGCTAATTAATGTTCTAGTTTCAATTGTATGTATCTTATAAACTAGAGAGATAATTATTTTTTTTGCCTTCACTCTACTTAAAATTAGAGATAGAAAGATGAGGTTAATTGGGAGTTACTAGTAATTAGTAATTACCGGTAATGAGTAGGAGAAATGCCTTGAAAGAAGACCTTGGTTTTGGACGGGTCAACATTGAGATCAACCCATCCAGCCCATGTGTTGAGCCCCTTACGAAATGCCTCCAAACGGTCCATGTCCTTGACGAGGTTGGGACCATCTCTTATGTAATCCCATCTGCCATATACCAAACATGTTTTGAGTTAAAAACAAAGTACAACGAAGCACTGAGACAGAGGGAGGGAGTATTTCTTATATGGGTTAATTAAGTTTTTAGTCCCTGTAATATGAAAAAGTTTAGTTTTAGTCTCTCATGACAAGTTTTAGTCCTTGTAAAATGTGAAAATTTGATTTTGGCCCCTGTGGACGGTTGGTGATGGACGGTGATGACGTGTCAGTTCACCCGTCATCAGGGACCATTTCTACATCACTGTCCATCACCAACTGTCCACAGGGACCAAAATCAAATTTTCACATTTTATAGGGACTAAAACTTATCATGAGGGACTAAAACCAAACTTTTTCATATTACAGAGACTAAAAACTTAATTAACCCTTCTTAAAATGTGGAAATTGAATATGTATAGGGGAAGTGGATACCCTTGGGAATCTCCTTGGTGGAGCCACCAATGCCAGGTGTTGAAGATCAGCATGTCGGAGCCTATCCATGCATTACCAGCTTGTATGGAGTCTAAGGAAAGAACTCGCCCAACGCTTTCTGAAACTATGTCCACCAAATATGGTGTGCGGTATAACTGTATGGTTACTTCATACTCCTGCGCCACAAACGATCATTCACCAACAAACATCATCACCGCCACTTTCACCGAAGAAAATAAATTTCAAAATAAATCAAACAGCAAACAAGTTGCACTTGAGTCACGACGGTCACTCAATTCATTCATTGTATTATCCATTCTAAAAAGAGAAACATTGGATGCATAAAATATTCACGTGGAAAATGGTACACAGTTCACAACCATACTCTGTCAAGGTCACTTTTTGTCTTTACGAATTTCATAAAAGAGAACAAACAAAAGGAACATGGTCTGACTGATATAAAAAATTATTAATTCCTATATATCTTCTTCACCAATATCCTATAAAAATAATTAAATTTCAATGTTCGATTCGGAGATAAATTTGGGCCAGTTCACCGAACCTTGACCTGTTCACGTGTTTGAATCCATAGATTATTGGAATTTTTTAACCATAAAAGATTTGCAAAAACGTTGACTATATGAGTGCAAAACTTGTCCCTTTCTAAGGAATCTCGTGAATGATTCTGAGATTATAGGTATTGCAGCCAGAAATGCTATCGAATTGAGCTGCCCAATGTCGGGTTGCACTTATCTGGATCTATACCATGTTCCAATATTATAAATTGAAATGCTGCTAATTTTTTCTTTTTCACCGACGTTTAAATAAGTCTTATGATCAGAAATTTAACTATTCAATTAAATCTAACTGAAAATTCTTTTAAACGAGATAAAAATCTCTTAGCAAGAATTTTTTTTTTTAGTTTCCATGACTCAAAAGTCATTGATTAAAAGATCAAGACTTATCATTACTTTAATCGACTCAAGTAGTACTAAATAAATATTGGTTTATTATTTTTTTCTCTCTCCTTATTTTCTAATATATTGTTTTAATTCATGTCTGAAATGTAACTATGTATGAAAAGTATTTTTTGCATTCTCTGGCCTCGACGTGCCGTGCCATGCCATGCCATGCCATGAATAGCATTTAAATATGACGCAATAACAATAATATTATAATAATAATAACTGAGGCATGTTCCGTGATTGATGTTGATCAAACAAAAACGTATATAATGAATGCAAACAATTGCATACAAAAGAATATAAAGTGCCTCTCAACTTGTGTAATCACATGTTGGCATGCATGCTCTCCCTCACAGCCTGTCAAATCTTTAATCAATCTATATTTGAGATTTTCCAATCACCATTTTAATATCACGCATAATACATAATAATACAAGGTGGACAAGTAAAATAAAACAGAGGCAAAATGAACCTGGAAGGTCACACTAGAGAGTGCTCCTTTGTGAGAAAGGCTGGTATTGGAATTAGGCGCAGAGGAGTGAATCAAACAGGACAATGATTGCCACATGTTGAGACTGAGTGAATCACCCACAAACATTATCTTCTTCCCCTTCCACCTGTTTAGGAAATCCACCCCATCGAACCTACAACACAAATTTTACAGTCATATTGACAAAACTCTTTTTGTTCTACACTTTCAAGAATAGAGAAAGGTTTTCATTTCATTTAGAAAAGGAAAGTGACTATAGACTATTTGCATAATACTCTAATTCACTTGTATAGTTTATTATTTAAATTGATTCATTATTAAATCATTGCATCGAGATAAATTAATTTAATGACTTAACAATTTAATGTAGTAGTAAGGACTAAACCATACTCCCTAAATAATTAATGCTACATTCTAAACCAAGAAAAGAAGAAGAAAAAAAAAACGTGTAGTTTGCTGCACAGAACCAAATTGAGTTTTTATTCAAATCCATTTATCAAACACTTTCAAAACTAACTTGATTGGTCCTCTCTACTTCACATTCACAGTTCACTGTACTAGTGGTAGAGAAAAAGGAGAAAACGATTATGAAAGCTCTGCCCTTCAATAATATTAGTAAGAAAATAAACTTCTTCTCAAGCAAGAATGCATATATTTCTACCGCTTATAGCAATCAATAATCTATACATGTTTTTCATAAATAAACCTGAAATTAAGAAAATAAATAAGTATACCTGGGTAAGGTACATGAATCAGGCTTCCAAGAGTATTTGAGATAGAGCTTGTCAGGTCTTCCACACTTTATGCAATCAAATTCAGCAGATATGAAGGGGCAAGATGAAGAGTCATAGAGAGGATCATATGAATGAGTGTCATTATTAATCACCCAATTTCCCATGAACAAATTGCACTTACTTAAATCATCCTTTTTCCCTCTGAAGTGAGTCACATTATTATTACTATGGTAGGACCGTGCTGCTTTTGCTTGGTGCATCCACACAAGCAGAACTTGGCAAAACAGAGAGAATAGAAACAAAGCATGGACCTTCATACCCATATGGTACTTTTTTTTGTGTCTTGAAGGTGAGAGAAATCGGAATACTCTTGTATGTGTTTAAAGGTGATGCATATGTACAAATCTTCGTGTGCGCCCTTTTTTTTTATAAGTATATTTGTATACATAGGGAGAACATTAATTAAAAGGATATCTTAAATCATTTTTTGGTATAAAATCTTTTCTTTTTGGGTCAGATAATTTTTTTTGGTATAATACAATTACATTAAAAGTTAGATAGCAAAGTTTCACAATAATATGAAATCATTCAAATCACTTTTCATCTATATCAGGTTAAAATTATGATTAAGCTTTTTAAAATCTTTTCTTTCTTTTTTTTTCACTCCAAAATAAAACTCATAAATACGCTCTAAATGTATATAAATAAGAAATAAATTATCACATTTTTAATGATGTTCATTTTTTAAAAAAAAATTGACACTGATAATTAACATAATAAATAGTTACAATTCAATAGTTAAATGATAAGAACTACTATATTCTTAAAAATAATTTATTATATCAAAATTTACGCCTATAATTCCTCCCAATACATAATATTTATATAACTTTTAATAAGAGTTCTTGGAGCAAGAGCTTTTTCTTACTCTGACCCATTAAATATCTTATTCATTAATATTGTGAGACAAGATTGTGGACCATAATGTTGATGTATAAGACATTTAGTAGAGCATAGCACACCAAGAAAAAGTTCTTGCTCCCCGAACATTTAAGAATTTTTGCTTTTAATAATGTTAAAAATTGCTTTAAGTTAGTGTAGATATTTAAACGAGGACGATGCTTTCATTTGATATTGGAACCGCGGTTTTTCATATTGTATTAGATTAACACCTGGCCCGGAAAATTTGTAATGAGTATAGTCAAACTTAATAATTAACAAAAGAAGATAATTGGTGTCTACTTATGTTAAAACAAATTAAAAATAATAACTTAATAGTAAAATAATAAATAAAATTGTTGAAAGTAATTTAAAAAGATGACTACCAGTCAATTTTTTTATTTTAAAAATGACTTTCATATAATATATAGATATTAATAACTTGAATAACATGAATGGAGATGGAGAAACATGACCACTATTTTTATACACGTTAAAATACGAATGAAGTGTCTATATGTTAACCTAATAGACACGACCCGTTTAAGAGTAAGTATTGTTTATTTATGTCAATGTTTAAAGAAAATTGAACACCCATAGCTTTATTATCAAATAAGATGCATCTAAGAAATATTTATTACACGCATACACTGTTTTTTTTTATATATATGAAAATATGTTAAATTATTTAAAATTGGTATGAAAATAGGTATGCATTTATCTGCCTAAAATTTCAATCTATGCTGAATTTTGTAAATAAAATAGTTGTGTTAAATTTTATATGTATGCCTAGGTTAGGACTGTCAAAATGAGTTTGGCCCACGAGTTCGACCCGTTTATCCGGTTAAATGAATGACCTTTATATGCAAAAAATAGGCCCGTGAAAATTTGAAAAAAAATGTCCCGACCCGTTTAAGCCCGCGGGCTAAACGGGCTAGCTTAGCCGGCTCGCGGGCTAGCCCGTGAATTTTTTTTAATTTTTTTTAAAAACCAAAAACTAAAACTCAAATTGTTATTTTTAAAAATTAAGTTAATAAAACTACATGATAATTGATATCTCATGTTCAAATTGAAGTTTTAGATCTTCATCTTGAAGCCCAAATTGCAAACTAAATTGTTAAGTTGTTTTAGTTATAATTAAAACATTTTTTAGATATTTTAAAACTTATTGATCATCGCGCGGCTTTAGACTGTAGGTGTTAATTAAATACATTCTCTTTTTATTCCTTTTTTTTTTCTATCAAAGCTTTGCAAATAACTTCTTAATTGAAAAATGCTATTATTTGTATATCTATAAAAAATTAAAGATTTCGTAACCACAATAAAGAGATAAAGAAAAAAAATCACAAAACCTTAATTTTTCTCTATTTATTACCATCGGAAATGAATCCTCAAATTTTACATAAATTATTTCTTTCTGATTAATTAATAGATAGACGATAAAAAATAGTTAAAAATGATCGCGCATACTTATTCATAACTTTGTATTTAAATGATAAAAAATAGATCAAAATTTTAATTTTTTAATAAAATAAACGGGCTGACGGACTGGCCCGTTTAAGCCCGCGAACTGATCATAAACAAGCCGAATCCTAAAAGTAGACACAATTTTGGTTTGACCCGTTTAGACTTGCGAACTCAAATGGACCGAGCCGTAACGGGTCGGGCCGGCCCATTTGACACCTCTAACCTAGGTGATAGGTAACTTCAAGGAAAAGCAGTGTCTGGTGGGTTCACGTGGTGGGTGTAAGAGAGGACACTTGATTGTAGTGCGTAGTGGTTGATGTAACCTGTGGGTTTGAAGAACTTGTGTTCATGGGAAAATCAAATCAAATCAAATACTCCATTAGTACTACATTATTGGGGATTGATTGGATTGTTCTTTTGCTTTCCGTTGGATTTATGGCTTCTTGTCACGGGTTATAATGTTTCTATGATGTGCACATGCTCGAATCCTGTGTCTCTCTAAATTATAAATTATAAATTTATATTTGCAATCTCATGCATTATTATGAGTCTTATGTACAAATAATTTAGCCCTGAAATCTTCACATAGGCAGAAACATGGCCGGAAGGGTGGCAAAATTCCCTGATGGATGAGGTACCGCCTTCATAGGGGCCCGTTGTTTAAGTTCCATGTACGTGAATTTATATATTTTAAAATTATATATTATATAAAATATCAGCACTTCATGCATGTTTATATATTTGTGGTTTGGAATTAATTAAATATTTGAGGTTGGGGTTTTGTAGTTTTTTCCTTTTATGAATATAATTGTGAAATTATTAAATTGCCACCTCGTATGTTGTTAATTTGAATTCTGTTATAGTAGTAATAGTAATAGAGATTAAATTGTATATATCAAATAGTAAAAGAGTTTTATAATTTTATTCATTTATGTGTTGTTATGTAGGAGATTTTTAAGATAGTAAGTAATAGATTCAACCATTTTCGCTTACATATCAATACATAAATAGATGATATTATAAAAAAAAACTTATACCATCGGTGCATAAAATTCAATCTCATAGTATACATTACAGGAAATTAGGTCATAATTATTTGTTGTGCTTTTTTTTTTATGTATTTTTCTTTTTAAGTTTTTTTTGATATAATGTAGAAGATGGATCTTTTTAAGTTGTACCTTATATGTTAGGGAGAATGATGCACTAAGTGGTTTACGGTGGACCAATTTCATTTATCCGCACTTTTAAATTGTGAATAAATACATTTCAAAAGTTTGGTTAAATGAATTCTCAATTTTACCCCGCCTCATCTCTCTTCACTAGTGCCATTTCATTTAGCTGTATTTTTAAACTATGGTTACATTTTAAAAGTGTGGCTAAATGCATTCTCAATTTTACCCTACCTTATCCCTCTTCACTAGGGGTGTCAAACGGGCCGGACCAAAATTATGTTTATTTTTAGGATCCAGCTCGTTTATGGTCGGCCCACGGGCCTAAACGGGTCAGCCGTTAGCCCGTTTATTTTTTTTAAAAAATTGAAAATTTTGGTCAATTTTTTATGNAAAGGTGGGCTCCTAGGAGGAGAACTCTTGGAATGCGAGCTCTTGCGAGGAGAGCTTTAGAAAGGTGGAGAGCTCCTGGAAGGTGGGCTCCTAGGAGGAGAGCTCCTAAGAGGTGAGCTTTTGGGAGGTGGAGCTCCTGGGAGGTGAACTCTTGGAAGGTAGAGGGCTCTAGGAAGCTGGAAAGCTCTAGCCTTTTCATAGTGAAGATAAGCTCTTTGAACTCTTAACAATATATAATTCATAACAAAATCCAAAATCCTTTGACAGGTACGACAACCATTGAATTCACATGGGGCTTGTGCTAAAACTCTATACTCAACTTCTAAAGAAGAGTGTGTCATGGTTGTTTGCTTCTTATTTCGCTAAGAGACGAGGGAAGATCCAAAGTAGGAGTAGCAACTCGAAATTGATCTTCTAGTATCAGCACATGCTCCCTAATTCGAGTCAGCATAGCTAGAAAGAGTGAGGGTAGATGTTGCAGAGAAGAATAAGTTAGTTGTAGGTGTTGGCATCAAGAAGAGTTAGTAATTTTAAATAAAATATATTAAAATTTAGGGATTCATTTAAAGCAAAAAATTGAATGGTGTTTTTTAAGTTGCTAGAGAATTTAAATTTTAAGTTAAAAATATTATGTTAGAGGAATGTTAAAATTTGAATTAGGAAAAATGAGATTAATGAATAGGTTGTTAAAGTGTGATGCCGAAATTTGAATTAGTAAAGATGAGGTTAGTGGGGTTAAGTAGGCTTGTGTCATTGGTAAATGATTTAGTGAAGGAAATGAATCTCATCATGTCAAAATTGGTCATGTTTGATGATATGATGAGATATANCCTGTCCATTTAACCAAGCAAACAGTCTAGGCTCACCGGTCGGACTCATTTTGACAGCCTTACTCTTCACCAATGTCAATTTCATTTAGTCGCACTTTTAAACTATGGTTAAATACATTTTAAAAGTGTGACTAAATATATTCTCAATTTTATCTCACCTCATTTAGTCGCACTTTTAAAATGTATTTAATCGCAGTTTAAAAGTGCGGCTAAATGAAATTAGTCCACCCTGAACTACTTGATACATTATTCTCCCTATCATATAAGGTGCAACTTAGATGTAATTAAGGAATCATACACAAGAGAAGAATAATTATATATATAAGTGTGTGCGAGAAGTCAACTATAACTACTTCTAATTAACAACTAACTACCGTCCAACTCAGCAAAACTAACTTATGAAGCTAACCACTTATATCAAGCTTGATAATTTACCATTATCCTAACTATGTACACAACACTCTCTCTCACGGTGTCGAATGAAAATTTACCATTCCCAACTTGAAAAACATAATAGAGAAGGGAGCAAGGGCTGGCGGTTTGGTTAGAATGTTGGCAATCTAATCATGTGTGAAAATAGGTAGCAAATGGATGACCTTGTCTTATAGTTTTCCAAGAACCACATGACAATAAAATTTTTTATCCGTTCATGAAAGTTTAGATTACCAACCATATGAATTGTAGATTGATTGTCATAGTAGATGGAGACAGGTTTGTCAAATTCAAGCTTGAAATCTGTTTAGGAGTAATTTGTATAGGAAATGAGGTTACTTGAATACGAGTAAAGAGTTGAGGAAGACGTCTTGATGAAAGATCTAACAGAAGCTCTAACGTTTGGGTAGAAGCTCCAACACGAGTTCTTCGTGAGAAAGAGAGTGGTGGTGGAGTGTATATGCAAAGCGCTCCGACACTCAAGTAAGCACAAGGGTTTGAGTGAGTATCTAGAGAGTGAATGAGTGATACCTGGTGACCTTAGATTGAGATGCTTTTATAGGTGAGATAGGCCGGTTAGATAGAGATAGAACGTGGAAAATCTGAATAACGACTTCCCTTTATTTCGAAGGTTTATCTTACCTCGCTTACCTTAGAGATGGTTGCACAGCCGTTAGGTTTGTGGAGAAAGGCGTGTCGTTTTCTCCTTGGCTAGGTTGGGCCAAGTCAGATCCCAAGTGTTGGGCCTGTGGACTTGAGCACGCCTAGTGGGCTACTCTCCCCTAGGTCCCATGTTGCAACCTTTTCCCCGCGCGGGTGCTTGAAGCTCTCTCCTTGGCCTGACGAGTGTAGGTTGGTGAGGTGAGCTCTCGCCTCTCTATAGCAGAAGGTGAGCTCCTGCCTCTCTATAGTGGGAGGTGAGTTCCTAGAAGGTAGGCTCCTTGGAGGAGAGCTCCAAGAAGGTGGATAGCTACAGGAAGCTGGAAAACTCCTAAAAGGTGGGCTCCTAGGAGGAGAACTCTTGGAATGCGAGCTCTTGCGAGGAGAGCTTTAGAAAGGTGGAGAGCTCCTGGAAGGTGGGCTCCTAGGAGGAGAGCTCCTAAGAGGTGAGCTTTTGGGAGGTGGAGCTCCTGGGAGGTGAACTCTTGGAAGGTAGAGGGCTCTAGGAAGCTGGAAAGCTCTAGCCTTTTCATAGTGAAGATAAGCTCTTTGAACTCTTAACAATATATAATTCATAACAAAATCCAAAATCCTTTGACAGGTACGACAACCATTGAATTCACATGGGGCTTGTGCTAAAACTCTATACTCAACTTCTAAAGAAGAGTGTGTCATGGTTGTTTGCTTCTTATTTCGCTAAGAGACGAGGGAAGATCCAAAGTAGGAGTAGCAACTCGAAATTGATCTTCTAGTATCAGCACATGCTCCCTAATTCGAGTCAGCATAGCTAGAAAGAGTGAGGGTAGATGTTGCAGAGAAGAATAAGTTAGTTGTAGGTGTTGGCATCAAGAAGAGTTAGTAATTTTAAATAAAATATATTAAAATTTAGGGATTCATTTAAAGCAAAAAATTGAATGGTGTTTTTTAAGTTGCTAGAGAATTTAAATTTTAAGTTAAAAATATTATGTTAGAGGAATGTTAAAATTTGAATTAGGAAAAATGAGATTAATGAATAGGTTGTTAAAGTGTGATGCCGAAATTTGAATTAGTAAAGATGAGGTTAGTGGGGTTAAGTAGGCTTGTGTCATTGGTAAATGATTTAGTGAAGGAAATGAATCTCATCATGTCAAAATTGGTCATGTTTGATGATATGATGAGATATAAAGACACACATATTTTTAAATAAAATGAACTCTTTTAAAATTAGTAAGACTCAATTTAAATTTATGTGTCTTTATTTCTCATTGCATGACTAATTTTAACTTGGGAGGTTCTATTCCCTCTAATGAAATAGGTTTGGACAGAAAATTCTTCCAAAATAATGGCAAGAAAAACTCTAAAATTTAATTAATATAGATTACCTAAAGTGATTTTTATCTAATCCTAGATTTTTTTAATTTTTTATTATTCCTAGATTTTTTTCCACTACCTTATCATTTTTCAGTTGTTTTATATATATATATATATAT
>QANU01008573.1:82383-111577 GCA_003254905.1 Nissolia schottii
TATATGAATGTCTCAATTAACTTTTAAATAAGTATCAAACAAAATATTTTACTTAGGTACAAAAACCAGTGATTATTGAAGAAGTGATTAGTATAAGAAACCATTGATTTCAATTTTCAATGAATGACAATTGATGTTTCTCGCTTCTTGCTACCTACACGGGAAAGAAAGGGCCCTCTATTAGTCAAGCATAAAGTAGTTAAGAGTTTGTTAAGTCTAACTAGAGTTAGTGAAGTATGGTTAGCTAAACTCACGCTAGTATATAATATACGCATTCTCTCTGTAAGTATTCATTGTAACTGAATAAGAAATTCAGTTTAGCTTTTGAAATATTCCTCTACATGGTATCATCGCGATAACGATCCATGGAGGACCCAACACCAAATTCCACGTCAGAATCCAAATTGTCTCTGAAGAAATTCTCCTCACCGGTTTCGTTCAAGCTCGACGACGTGAATTTTCTTCCATGGCGGCACCAACCGCTTTTTGCGATCTGGGCGCGCAAGTTGAAGCATGACCTCGTGAAAGAGAAAATTCCTCAGTGGTTCAAGAATCTCAATGATGAAGAAGATGAGATCGAGACCGAAGACTACATGCAATGGGCGATGCATGATCACCATTTGGCGAATTGGCTTCTTGCTTCCGTGAATTCGGCATTTACAAATCGTCTTGTTGGATGCAACTTCGCGCACAAAATTTGGGGGAAAATTGAAAATTATTTTGCCTCCCATACTCGAGTGAAGGTGCGTTAGCTGAAAACTCAGCAAGAGTTTGAAGAAAGAAGAGCAGGCACCAGAGTATCTACTCTAGATTAAGAAGGTTACGCACAACGAGCACATCGGCGTGATTCTTGATGGTCTAAGCGAGGAATATGCACCTTTCATCACCACTGTTACGTCGCGAACAGATCCCTATACAGTTGATGATATCGAAGCTCTTCTGATGGCACATGATGAAATGATCAAAGATTCAAGAACACTACAGAGCTTAAATTGGTTCAAGCCAATCTTGCACATGCTTCCTTTCAGGAAAGCAAGTGGTCTCAGCAAGATCGTGGAGGAAGGTCCCAATGGTAGCAGCACAATGGCCGCACGCAGTGTCAACTCTGTGGCAGTTCAGGGCACATGGCGTGGGAGTGCTACTACAGATTCGACAAGAATCTCCCTAATCCTAACCCTAACAAATCACAACAACAAAAACTTCTTCCTCCCTCTCAATGCTTCCATAATCCTGGCACTCTTACGGTGTATCTGGCGACTCCAACAACTCTCAGTGATCCTTTGTGGTACCCTGACACGGGCCTCGCATCATCTCACTTTTGATCAAGGAAACTTGCATTTGAGGGCAATGATAGAGTACAAGTAGGAAATGGCCAAGGCATGTGTATCTAACACTCAGGGCATTCTGTATTGTTAGAACAATCTTCCAATACGCCTTTCAATTTACATAATCTCTTACATGTGCTTGGTATCAAGAAAAATTAGGTTAGTGCGTCAAAATTTGCACGAGACAATCGAGTATTCTTTGAGTTTCATCCTATTCACTGCCTTGTTAAATCACAGGATTCACACACAATTCTTCTCAAGGGCACAATTAGAGATGGTCTATACTCTCTTGATAATGTTGTTGTGGATAAGAGTTTCTCAGTTTCTGCTCCTGTTGTCTATAATTCTTCGTGTAATTCTTTGTCTTCCAGCTTTAACATTTGGCATAAAAGATTAGGCCATTGTTCTGATAAAGTACAAGTTGTTCTCACTCAATGTAATATGCATCTTCAGTTGAATAAATCAGAAGTTGTTTGTCGATCTTGTAGTTTGAGCACGATTCATCAATTACCTCATCATGTTTCTGATCATGTGTACAATGCTCCTTTACAATTGATTTATTTTGATATATGGGGACCAACCCCTGTTAATTCTGTTAGTCAGCATTGATACTATATTTCCTTCATTGATGCTTTCTCTTGATACACTTGTATATATCTCCTGACCAATAAGTCTCAAGCTTTTCTTCAGTATAAGTCATTCATAGAGTTACAAACAGGTGCTAAGATAAAATCCTTACAATCTGATAATGGGAGGGAGTACTGTAAGAACTGGTACCAATGGGAAATGCTTGCTGAAATGTTGCGGATTTTATTTATTTGTGCAGAAATTCCCTATGGGAATTTCTGTGTCAGAACCGAAACAGAATGGCTAAAATACTGAAAAATAATGAACGGAAAATAGAAATAATCTGAGAATTTAGGATCCCTTGGTCCTCCTAGTCCACTCAAGTCCTGAATGACTTTCTCCTTCCCCCATGATCTCACTTATAATAGTCCTTGGGAGGGAATCAAGGAACTAAGCATTATTTGCTCCTAAAAAATCCTCCTTTCCTAATTTGTCTCAACTAATTTATTCTTCCCTAACAAATCCTGATTTGTCTCTAACAAATCAGATTTTATTCTCTCCTAATTTGCTCTTATTTCTTCTAGAATAGTGATGTGGAAAAAGAATTAATTTCTTTCCCATAGGCAATTCGGTTGCTGCTGGTAGGTCTGTAACAATACCCTCCCCTTGAAGTACCACCTTGTCCTTAAGGTGAAAGGAAGGGAAGGCCACCTGAATCTCCGCTGCTGACTCCCAGGAATTTTCAAAATCTGGAAGGTTCTTCCAGTTGAGCAGTACTTCCCATTGCCCTGCTTCATTTTTTCTGACCGCCATGACTCGTTGAGGCTCCACTTGAAGTTCATAATCGTTTGTAAGGGCAGTGGGGAGGGGTTGAACCTGACCTGTAGGTGAGACACATTTCTTGAGGAGAGAAAAGTGGAAAACTGGGTGTAATCGTGCGTCGTCCGGTAGTCGTAGCTTATAGGCTACTTGGCCAATTTTCTCAAGGATCTCAAATGGACCATAGAATCATGCACTTAGCTTTTGATTCACCCTTTTTGCTAAGGTCTTCAATCAATAGGGCTGTAGTTTGAGGTACACATGTTCTTCTGGCTCAAAGGACACGTCCCTTCTTCTCTTGTCTGCATAGGTCCTCATTCGATTCTGAGCTCTGTCAAGTTGAAACCGCAGTTCGTCCAACATCTGATTCCTTTCCTCCATCAAGTTTCTGACCTCCTCAATCACCACTTCTCCTCCGTCCCTTAATAAAACGGGGTCTCTCGACCGTACAGTGCTTTGAAGGGAGTCATCTTAATAGAGCCATGATAATTGGTGTTGTACCAATACTCGGCCCAATTTAGCCAACGTGGCCATTGCTTGGGTTTAGAACCAGTGAAGCATCGGAGATAGGTTTCGACACATTTATTAACGACCTCACTTTGCCCATCTGTTTGCAGATGATTGGCGGAACTCATTTTTAGAGCAGTACCTGCGACCTTAAAGATCTCTGATCAGAAGACACTCATAAATAACCGATCTCGATCTGAGACTATGGAATTAGGAAAACCATGGAGTTTTACCACCTCTTTCACAAATAGCTCTGCCACTTCTTTTGCAGAATAAGGATGAGATAATGGGAAGAAGTGAGCATACTTTGTCATTATGTCCACCACGACGAAGATAGTATCCTTCCCTTGTGCCTTCGGTAGTCCTCCAATGAAGTCCATTGCAATCTCTGACCAAACATTAGTAGGAATGGGAAGGGGTTGTAATAGGCCTACTGGGGTTAGGGTGGAGTGTTTGTCCGTTTGGCAAACCGCACATTGTTTAACATGATAGTTCTCTTCATCCCCTCCCAATATAAAATTCCAGCTATTCTCTTGTACATTCAGAAGAACCCTGAGTGTCCTCCCAACTTAGTGTCATGGAATTCTTGGAGTATCTTAGGGATCAATTTCGAATGCTTTGGAACTGCCAATCGCCCTTGGTGTAAGAGTTTCCCATTTTGTAGAGTGTAACCTGTTGGAGCTTCCCTGCCTGAAATTAAATCTTGCATAATCCCTCTGAGTTTCGGATCTCCCTGAACCTCCTCCGCAAGGCCTTCCCATTCTCTTGCTGAAACTACAGACACGGCAGCAAGCTGGAATTTCCTGGAGAGTGCATCTGCCACCCAGTTGTCCTTCCCTGCCTTGTACTTAATTTCAAAATCAAACTCGAGCAGCTTGGTCATCCACTTTTGCTGTTCCTCACCCCCAATCCGCTGATCCATTAGAAATTTAAGACTTTTTTGGTCAGTAAAAACAGTGAACCGCTGGCCGATGAGGTAATGTCGCCATTTTTGAATGGCTAGCACCATTGCCATTAATTCCCTTTCATATACAAACTTAGACTGAGCTCGTTCGGAGATCTTTTGACTCATGTATGCTACCGGTCTGCCTTTTGGCCTTCTTCCAGCAGGATGCCCCCTATTCCCTTGCCTGAAACATCTGTTTCTATGGCAAAAGGCTTGGAAAAGGAGGGGACAGCAAGTATGGGGACTGTTACCATGGCAGTTTTGAGTGCTTCAAATGCTGCTTGTGCTTCGTTGCTCCACTTGTACTGGTCTTTCTTTAGGAGTTGGGTAAGGGGCCAAGCTATCCTTCCATAGTTTTTCACGAAACGCCGATAGTATCCTATTAATCCCAGAAACCCTCTCAGAGCCTTGAGGTCTTTAGGAGTTGGTCAATCTATCATGTCTTGGATCTTCTTGGGGTCTGCGGCTACTCCCTCCTTGGATATAATATGACACAAGTATTCAATCCGCGCCTGGGCGAACCTACACTTCTTCTTGTTAAGGTAAAGTTGGTGTTGACGAAGGGCCTCAAACACCTGTTGTAAATGCTCCCAATGTTCTTATAAGTTCTCGCTATAAATGAGTATGTCGTCAAAGAAAACCAAGACGAATTTTCTCAAGAAGGGCCTCAATAGCTGATTCATAAGTGCTTGAAAGGTGGAAGGTGCGTTAGTTAAACCAAAAGGCATTACCAGAAATTCGTAGTGGCCTTCACGGGTTCAAAAGGCTGTTTTGTGGATGTCTTCTTCCTGCATCCTTATTTGGTGGTAGCCGGATTTGAGGTCCAGCTTGGTGAATATTTTGGCATTCCCTATTTCATCCAGCAACTCATCAATCACGGGAATGGGAAATTTATCGGCGATGGTTTCTCGGTTTAGGGCTCGATAGTCCACACAGAACCGCTAGCCCCCATCTTTCTTTTTGACTAGGATAACGGGGCTTGCGAAGGGACTCGTGCTGGGTTTTATGATACCTGATTGCAGCATTTCCTCCACAATTTTCTCAATTTCAGTTTTCTGGTAATGGTGATACCTGTAAGGTCTGATTCGGGGAATTGCAGAGCCTTCCTTGAGGAGGATGGCGTGGTTGTTTTTGCGTTGGGGAGGCAGCCCCGCTGGCTACTGGAACAGATCGTTAAATTGCTGGAGAAACTGTGTCATTTCTGCTGGTATCTCATCTTCTACCTGTACCTCGGAGGCCAAGGCCAGAGGGGTTATGACATAGCCTTCTTCCTTTCTTTTGAGGGCGTGTAAGGTGTTCTTCCATGAAGTTTGGCTTCGGCTTAAGGAGGGATCACCTNGGATGGCGTGGTCGTTTTTGCGTTGGGGAGGCAGCCCTGCTGGCTACTGGAACAGATCGTTAAATTGCTGGAGAAACTGTGTCGTTTCTGCTGGTATCTCATCTTCTACCTGCACCTCGGAGGCCAAGGCCAGAGGGGTTATGACATAGCCTTCTTCCTTTCTTTTGAGGGCGTGTAAGGTGTTCTTCCATGAAGTTTGGCTTCGGCTTAAGGAGGGATCACCTCAGAGTAGTTTTCTCTCACCGTCTTGCTCCCAACTCAAGGTTAATTCTCTGTAATTCCCCACAAATGGCCCCAAACTGGCCAACCAACCAGCCCCTAATACTACTTCTGAACAACCCAGTTTCATCACAAAAAAATTCTGGAGTAATTGCACTCCTTGAATATTCAGTTGGACAGCTTCACACCCTTTGGGCCCCTTTTCTATGGCTCCATTTCCCACCTCTACCTGAAATTCCTTGACCTTCTTAACAGGTATGGCCAACTTCCTGACCACCTCAGTTGCAATGAAGTTTGATGAGGCCCCGGGGTCAATGAGCACGACCACGGGTTGGCCGTGAATCTCCCCTTGAACCTTGAAAGTTTTGTGGGAAGTGAGTCCCCAATAGCTGTAAGAAGACAGTTGTAACTCCTCTCTTTCTTTGACGCCTTCTTGTCCCTCCAAGTGTGGTGTTCCGCGTCCTTCATCTTCTTCCCTTTCCTCCTCCTCTAGGATTATAATTTGGCAATGTTTCATGGTGCACTTATGGTCGTGGCTCCACCTCTCCCCACAGCGAAAACAGAGTCCCTTCCGCTGCCTCTCTGCCCATTCTTCATTTGAGAGCCGACGCGTGCTGCTGTTTCTGGTTGGACCTGATTGTGCCGTGCTGCTACCCCCATTCTGTTGTGGTCTGGTTCCTGTTTGTAATTATGAAAATTTCTGGCCTGGGCTTGAACCCATTTCTCCACGTCCTCCACCCTTATTCTTAGCATGTTTGGTGAAATCTGCATTTCTGGAAAAAATTGCCCCCATCGAGGCTCCTCCGCTGGCTCTGCTACTTCTGGAAACTCCTTCCGTTCTCCGGCTGCCTAGATTAATTCCGTTTTCCCTCCATGCTTGGTTCCTCCATTCTATCACCATGGCTTTGTCCATTAAGGCGGGCAGGTTATCAAACCGTGCCACCTCTATTTCTGCTTGAATCTCTTTCTTCAATCCGTTTGCAAAAATACACATTAGGGCCTCGACTCCCAAGTTCTTGTGGGACCTTGCTGCTGCTCGAATTCTCTCCTATACTGAGCTACGCCTTCTATCTGCATCACTTCCAATAGTAGGGCTAAGGGATTGAGAGCAGCTCCTGGTTGGAACAGCTTGAGTAGATCCTCCCTAAACTGTCTCTAATTTAGGAACGGTGTATACTCTTCCCACCATTCCATCCATGTGAGGCCCTCCAAGGCCAATGTGACAATATCCGTCTTGTCTTGCGGGCTGCCTGGGTGACTCGGAAATACTTTTCCATTTTTTCCAAACAATCAGATGCACCCGTTCCTGAAAAGTTGGGAACATCCAATTTTCGATTGGCTTCAAACCGCCTTGGCTCTGGCTCCTCTTCCTCGTTCCTTTCCTTCCCCTCTCCGCTTCCTGAACCCCTGTTCTCGTCGCCATTGGTGCTTCCTAGTGGCTGCTGTGGCGGCATGTCCTTAATTTGCCTCAAGAGCTCAAACATGTTAGCCTGAGACTCTTTTACCTCCTCCATCTGCCTCTCCAATGCGTCTAACCTGGCCTCCATGATGGCGCGTGTGGAAAACATGCACAGTCCTCCCTAGGATCGGTGCTTTGATACCAGTTGTAAGAACTGGTACCAATGGGAAAAGCTTGCTGAAATGTTGCGGATTTTATTTATTTGTGCAGAAATTCCAATAGGGAATTTCTATGTCAGAACCAAAACAGAATGGCTAAAAGACTGAAAAATAATGAACGGGAAATAGAAATAATTTGGGAATTTAGGATCCCTTGGTTCTCCTAGTCCACTCAAGTCCTGAATGACTTTCCGCTTCCCCCATGATCTCACTTATAATAGTCCTTGGGAGGGAATCAAGGAACTAAGCATTATTTGCTCCTAAAAAATCCTCCTTTCCTAATTTGTCTCAACTAATTTATTCTTCCCTAACAAATCCTGATTTGTCTCTAACAAATCAGATTTTATTCTCTCCTAACCTGCTCTTATTTCTTCTAGAATAGTGATGTGGAAAAGGAATTAATTTCTTTCCCTTAGGCAATTCGGTTGCTGCTGGTAGGTCTGTAACAAGTACCTATCAAAGCAGTTTGTTACCTATCTTAAAGAACAGGGAATAGCACACACAAATTGACATGCCCTTACAGCCATCAACAAAATGGTTGTGCTGAACGGAAACATAGACATATCACCAAAATGGGTCTAGCTCTATTAGCAAATGCCTCTTTACCACTCATGTACAAGTCTGAAGCCTTCACCTCAGCGACCTATCTCATTAATGGGTTACCTTCACCAAACACTCAAAATTTATCCCCTCATCAATTGCTATTTCAACAGAGGCCTGATTACCGGCATCTTAAGGTATTTGGTTGTGCCTGTTATCCCTATACTAGACCTTTCAATAAACACAAGTTTGCCTATAGATCTACTGCATTGTGTTTTCCTTGGGCATGCTTCTCAATATAGGGAGAGTTTACATCTCAAAGGATGTTATATTTGATGAAAATTTGTTCCCTTTTGCTGAGTTACATAACAACAATTCCTACACAAAGTTATCTATCCCCATCCCTGGCCTGTGTTCCCTCAATTCCTCTTCTTCACAACGCCTCACCACAGAATGCCTTAAATGTCCCTGATTCACATGTTTCTGCATATTCTAATGATGAAAATAATATCTCTGGTGGTGTTTCTAGTATTAAATCTGCAAGTCCATCAACATCAGCACATGCTGCTGAGTCTGCACTCTCTCAATAACACAAGAGGTCCTAGCAAGATCAGTAGTGCCTCTGCCAACAAAGAATCCCCCAGGGAACACGCATCCAATGCAGACTCGTGCTAAGTCTGGCATTTCTAATTCTAAGTCTGGCTACACTTACATCTCTTCCTGATTTGATGCAAACTAAACTTGCAAATGCCAAACAAGCACTAGCTTCTCCCCAACGGAAAAAGGCCATGGATGAAGAGTATAGTGCTCTAATGAGGAACAACACATGGTCACTAGTTCCATTACCATCTAATAGAACTCCCATTGGTTGTCTTTGGGTGTTCAAAATTAAGAGGAATCCTGATGGTACAATACAAAAGTACAAGGCTCGTCTCGTCGCTAAGGGTTTTCATCAAAAAGAAATTGTGAACTTTGCTGAAATCTTCAGTCCAGTTGTGAAACCACCAACAACGCGACTAGTTCTCTCCCTTGCATTAACAAGAGGATGGGCAATTCGTCAATTTGACTTCAACAACGCCTTTCTAAATGGGGACTTGGCTGAAGAGGTTTTCATGGTACAACCTGAAGGATATAATTCCTCAGACTCTCATCAGGTCTGCCGGCTGCAGAAGGCATTATATGGGCTCAAGCAAGCTCCACGAGCGTGGTTTACAAAGCTACGAGCCACTCTTCAACAGTTTGGATTCAGTTCTGCCAAGAGTGACAGTTCCTTGTTCACAAAGTTCTGTGGCTCCTCTACAACATATATCCTTGTATATGTTGATGATCTTCTTGTCACTGGTGACAATCCTACAGTTATTTCTCAGTTAATTCAGGACCTGCATAATGTCTTTGATCTCAAAGATCTTGGTGAAATAAACTACTTCTTAGGAATCCAAGCTATTCAAAGAAGCCCTCATGAGGTTGCTCTCGCCCAGCAGAAATATATTTCTGATCTGCTGAAAAAGGCTAAGATGGATGAAGCCAAGTTCATGCCAACTCCCATGGTTAGCGGACAAAAACTCTCTCCCCATGGAGGCACACCCTTCATTGACCCAACACACTATCAATATTCTATAGTTGGGGGGTTGCAATATGCAACAATTACCCTCCCAGATATAGCCTTTGTGGTTAATAAAGTCAGCAGTTTATGCAGAATCCTCGAGTCTCACTGGAAAGTAGTTAAGAGAGTGCTACGTTACCTTGTTGGTACAATTTCTCATGGACTCACCTTCCGAAAGTCAGCCGATTTACGAATCTTATCCTTCTGTGACTCGGACTAGGGTTCAGACCCTGATGACCGCAAGTCCACTAGTGGCTTTTGTGTTTTTCTTGGCACTAATTTGATCTCGTGGTCTAGTAAGAAACAGTCTGTGGTTTCTCGATCTAGCACTGAAGCTGCATTTCGAAGCTTGACAGGTGTATTAGCTAAAAGTGCTTGGGTTAAGAGTTTGTTAAGTGAACTCCATGTCTCCTGCTCAGTCCCTCCTACTGTCTATTGCGATAATTAGAGTGTTGTCCTGCTAGCAGCAAATCCAATTCTTCATAGCAAGACAAAACATTTTGAACTTGATCTTTACTTTAATTTGTCCGTGATCAAGTCGCAAATAAGTCTGTATTTGTGCACCACATTCCAGCTAAGGACCAGGTTGCTGATGTGCTGACCAAGAGCATTTCCCCACCTCTTTTCCTAGCTTTCGGAGACAAACTCAGAGTTTCAGCAGCTTCAACTCCTTCCTCCCTGAGTTTTAGGGGGGTTGAAGGGTATTAGCACACAGTATTGCCAATATAGCACGTGTAGCTATTAGTCAAGCATAAAGTAGTAAAGAGTTTGTTAAGTCTAACTAGAGTTAGTGAAGTATGGTTAGCTAAACTCACCCTAGCATATAATATACTCATCCTCTCTGTAACTATTTACTGTAACTGAATAAGAAATTCAGTTTAGCTTTTGCAAAATTCCTCTATAGGATAGATTTGAGCTCTTATTAATTATTGCGGGTGGCAAGGGGGGATTAACTCTTCATTTCACATTTGCATAATCCGAAACAGAAAAAGAAGAGCAAAAATGGCAGGAGCTAGTGTAAAGAAGAAAATGCGTGCCCGACGGTGTGATCTGCCTTATCACATTCTGTCACTCATCACCGATGACTTAGGACTGATTGACCTTCTCAGTTTCCTCAGAGGCTTCTTCTTCAGCTAACATTGAATCCTCTGAATTTGACGAATTAGATGGAGCAACCTTGCATTGCTTCCATAGGTGGTGGTTGCTTCTATTCAACAAGGGCTCTCTCTACATTCTTCTTTTGCCCTTTCTCAAGAGTTAAGATTGATCTTCCCAATTGTCCCTACTAAGAACTTGATGGCCATGGTTCTGGTGCAGCATTTTCATCTGCTCCCACTTCTCAAGACTGCATTGTGGTCGTGTTCATGTGGATCCAACAGGAGAGGGGAGTGTGACACATGCGAACTGCACTTGCTTTTCCGCGGAGATGAACATTGGGTTAAACATAATTTTAAGTATAAATTGGTTTTTCAGACATCTAGTTTGGCTACTTATCACGAAGGAGCATTCCGCATTTTTAATAAAGATGTTAGGCTAGTTATATTTGTTACGGTTGGTAAAGACATAGAATGTTAATCATACTTTCTAGCTCAGAGATACGCAGGACATGGTAACATTGCACTGGTTAAAGTTGGAGGAATCATCTTGTTTTGTGGATGTATATGTTTCAATTTCTACATGCGGGACTAAGATTTGCACAAAACGTGATCTTAGAGGGGTATGAATCCAACAAAGATACTTCCAAATATCTCCTGATCATCAAAGTGTATGGAATAAAAGCTCCAATGATGAAGAAGTGCTAGAAGGGTGAGGTCTAATACTAAGATGGGGTACTTCATCATGACCTGAATATGGCCATATGGTAACAATTTTGATCCTCTCTCTCTCTCTCACTCTCTCTCTCTCTCTCTCCCTCTCTCTCTCTATCTCTAAGTCTATGAAACTCTGATTCTTTCTTCTGATTACTACTGAATATCTCTCATTGATTCTCATACACTATCCATTGCCAGGTACTGGCCTGAGCTGTCTGAGCATATTGAAGACTAACTACCTGTCACTTTCTGTCACAAATATTTGCCAATCGTTTAGGACTGAAGGAGCTTCGTAAAATTCATTGTGTTTGCAAGGATTAGAAATCTGCTTCTTGAGAAGCATTAGCTCATATTGAATCCTCTCAAAAGTGAGCCTTTGTTTCTTATGTATGGGAAAGGTTTTAAGTTTTCCCTCCCAAGCAATGAGGGTAACTTATATACACATTGCATATCCCAGAATTGGATGGAGCAACTTGCCTTTAATCTATTTTTGCAGGGCTCGGTGTTCTTCTTTTGCCCTTTTCCTAGAGCAAAGATTAATCTTTCGTTATCATAGCTATCTGATTGTTTTGACCATATTGTAGCATTTTCCTTAAATCTTTCGTGATCATGTTATATTCTTAGTGTTGAGTTTCCTTTCGAGGATTTCTCATGGAATTTGTAATCATTTAGAATTTGGATTATATTGTTTGATCTTGATCAGAGGGATAAACCAGTCATATAAATTGCTGTAGTTCTATCAATTTTCTGTTTTCCAGATCCAATATTTCCTGATCTTGTTTATATTTTGAGAATTAGATTATGTTAATATGTAAATAATTTTTTATGTCTGGTGTGACTTATAAGTAAAAGAAAACAAGATAACATGCAAAGCCAGCGCTCTACCATTTGAGTTACATCCCCATTAATGTCAAAAAATATACATTGAAAATAAATATACAAATGTGTAAAGAAATCATTTGAACCTTAGTTGTGTGCTTTAACTCAAGTTATGCTCTCTTTGATTGAAATTACTAATATATGAAATTCATAAAATTCACTGGACTCTACCTAATCTAACTCGAACTGGGTCGATTTATTATGGAAATAAGGTTCTCCTAACATTAATTTTTCTATCCACAATACTCCAATTCAAGACCTTATTTTAAAAACAAGTGTCAAATCACTTGAGTAGTGTCCTTTCTAAATAAGTTTCTTGAATAAGACAATTTATTTCCGATGAGTTTTCCTCTAGCTTATCCTCGGCAATCAAGCCACTGATAAGTTTCACAATTGATGATGGTGTTGATTTCATTTGGTTAGTTTTGTATTCATGTCCATTGTTTCGTTGTTGTCTCATTTCTGTTGCACGTGACACTTCAACTCATAATTAGTTCTGCTATATATATATACTAGTAATCGAACCCGCGCGATGCGCGGCGAGTAACTAAATCTTGTTAATATATGGAGATACTGATTATTGTACTATTTAGCACTAAAACTCATACACATTTGTATAAAGAAATGTAAGTAATTAATGAATATATGATACAATGAATTAAAATGACGATTAGATTGCCAATGGAAGTTTACATAATGAAGAAATAATATATAAGTTCACATGACTGGAGCACATAAACAAAGGGTATATGGATAATAGTTATATATATGAACAATATATATGTATATCGTAATAACTATGGTAATAAATAGCATGCAGCATCTTAGATAAATGAGATAGTCATTGGAGTTACCAAAGGTTAAGGAATTACAATGTGGTGCATTTTTGCTATGAAATATAGGTTTGATTATAAATAAGGGGCAACAGGTTAAATAAATCTTGATAACATTTCGAGATTCAAAAGTGATGTATGTTTGATCTGTATAAAAAACATGTAAACCGTTGGGAAATAAACAAACTTTACACTGTTGTTAATTAACCCATTAACCACAATATAAAGATGAAGGCATACGAACCAACACTGTTTCACTTAGGAATGATACATTATTTATACAACATTTCTAAAAACCTCCTTGTACACAACGTTTGAAGTAACGGTATTACGTTCTGAATTATCATGCATATAACTATCTTTAAACCTTCACGGTGTGTGACTCGACTAACGGCAACATATAGTTGTCCGTGTGTAAAGACAGGCTTCTTTAGAATAAGTCCAACCCTTGACAGCGACTGACCTTGGCTTTTGTTAATTGTCATTGCATATGACACCATGATAGGGAATTGTCTTCTTTGGAACTTAAATGGGAGTTTGGTGTCTGAAGGTGTCAAGGTCATCCTAGGGATAAAAACTTTCTCACCAATGCCATTTCCAGATATTACCTTTGCTTCAATTATATGCCTTCCAAGTTGTGTGATAACCAACCTTGTGCCATTGCATAAGCCAGCAGAATGATCAATGTTTCGCAACAACATAATTGGAGTGCCAACTTTTAGTATGAGCTCGTGGTTGGGAACTCCAAAACATCTGATTGTGTTCAAAAATTCTGGGGTGTGGATACTGTTGAACAAATCATTATTGCCATCAGACATGCAGGCCGTATCAGAACTCAAGTATGTGGTGGATTCATGCATGTTCAAACCAATCATGTATTTATTGATGTCATCAACTAATTGCAAAGTGGGGGCAAGTATGGCTTTCCCTGCCAAGTACTTCTCGTCATGAGAGTGTGCAATGTAATCCCCATATGTTGCCTTGACAATAGCTTCAATTGGGTCATCCCATTGATCAATAAGCAAATCACTTGGGATCTTTATCTTGTCATCACCATCAATGGTTTGACCAAGTTGACCATCCCCAAGTCGTAGGATCCAATCGGCAAACTCTTTTAGATGATCGACATCCGTGACTACTTCATTGGAGTATAGGCGCATGTTCTTTGTTAGTTTCAGAATTGTAACGTCATTCCATAAGTACGATGAGTTAATTGTAGCATTAACAATGTCTTGTCTACTCCCTTTAGAAATTACGGGGAGTATTTGTCTAAAATCACCACCAAAGACTACTGTTTTCCCTCCAAATGGCAATGTTGCACTAAGCTCATTTTTAAATCGCATAATATCTCTCATCGTCCTATCCAATGCTTCAAAGCAATGCTTGTTCATCATTGGAGCTTCGTCCCAAATTATGAGCTTCAAAGCAATGCTTGGTGTCATATATATATGGCCTATGAACGATAGATTTTAATGGTCCTGGTGCACTAGGAAACACGTGTTTGGGTTATATGAACTAATCAAGGAAGAAAAAATGATATTTAACTTATTCAAGAATAAATGCTAGAGGAAAACTCATCATGAATAAATCTCTAGAGGAAAACTTATGCTCACTTATTGTAATTTTCTAGTAAGATTCTTGAATAAGGCAATTTATTCTCTCTCAAAAGCTAAAATTAATGGATAGAAACAATTAAATAATTTTATATGTGACACAAGTCCAACAAATCTAATTAAATGATTTTATGTTTGATAAACTCCAATAATGCTGTAAGCCAATTTATTGGTGGAGTTTTACTCTAACTTTCTCCTAGCTTCCTCCAAGTTATTGTGAAGCAGAAATTTTTAATTTTTTTTTTGTATAAGCACAAATTTTATCATTCTTAGACAAACTTTCTCCTAGCTCCACACACATGTAAAGATATATATTAAACGAAGTTGTTGAGATTAATATATTTTGTAAAGAACGCTGATAGAGGTACAAGACAAACGCCGTTAATCGTAGTGTTAACTCATGGTCTACACAGTGATATTGAGTGTACAAATTCTTTTAAATATATAACCAAATCAAATAAAATTTATAGCAAATTAAATAGGAAAAAATAATTGCCGCACTCTCTCTCCATCTCCCTACTCACACTCTAAGTGTAGAAACTCACTCTCTACCATGCACACACATTTTAAAGCATATGCACAAACTTTTAAACAACTAGAAACAAGAAAATATGACTGAAACGTAAATGGAAACGAAGACGAAGAAGAAAACTTTTGTGTTCACATACACAAACTTTTAAATGAAAACCCACAAACTTTTTTATGCTCATTCACAAACTTTTGAAAAACAAAAAACAACGAATATGAAAACCCTTCTATTCATAAAGAATAAGATAGAAACGAAAAAAAAATGATGGGAGATTGAGAAAGAAGAGAGGAAAAATAAAGAAAAAATTAGAAAAAAAAAAGAAAATGAGTCGCGCATTAATGAGAGTAGGTTGTACAACAATTCACCGATTTTGAGTTGTAATAATAACATTTCTCATTTTGTAAGTGAATCTAAAAATGAGTTGTTAAAATTGTGTTTACCTAACAATCTCTGGTTATGAAGCTTAATAAAAACAAGTACCTCTTTCTAGTCAATGGCATTGATTTCTTCTTCCTTGGTGAACATCCTCTCGCCTTGATTAGTTCATATAATACAAAAACAAACACAACTTGTTTCCCAGTGATAGCAGAGCTAATTTTAGGTTGACGGCAACGAATTGCAGTGACAGAAATGGAATACCGAATGAATACATACAAAATTAAACAAGTGAAATCAACACCATCATCAATTGTGAAACTTATCGGTGGCTTGATTGCCGGATAATAGAGTTGTTCCAATGCTGTCACTTCACAATTAACCCAACGTGCACGCTGGGAAAGAAGGAAAAGAAAAAAAAAAAAAAAAAAAAAAAAAAAAAAAAAAAAAAAAAAAAAAAAAAAAAAAAAAAAAAAAAAAAAAAAAAAAAAAAAAAAAAAAAAAAAAAAAAAAAAAAAAAAAAAAAAAAAAAAAAAAAAAAAAAAAAAAAAAAAAAAAAAAAAAAAAAAAAAAAAAAAAAAAAAAAAAAAAAAAAAAAAAAAAAAAAAAAAAAAAAAAAAAAAAAAAAAAAAAAAAAAAAAAAAAAAAAAAAAAAAAAAAAAAAAAAAAAAAAAAAAAAAAAAAAAAAAAAAAAAAAAAAAAAAAAAAAAAAAAAAAAAAAAAAAAAAAAAAAAAAAAAAAAAAAAAAAAAAAAAAAAAAAAAAAAAAAAAAAAAAAAAAAAAAAAAAAAAAAAAAAAAAAAAAAAAAAAAAAAAAAAAAAAAAAAAAAAAAAAAAAAAAAAAAAAAAAAAAAAAAAAAAAAAAAAAAAAAAAAAAAAAAAAAAAAAAAAAAAAAAAAAAAAAAAAAAAAAAAAAAAAAAAAAAAAAAAAAAAAAAAAAAAAAAAAAAAAAAAAAAAAAAAAAAAAAAAAAAAAAAAAAAAAAAAAAGCGCCAGGATGCTCAGAGCTTTCTATATATACCCTGCAATGCATGCTCACTTCTTCACACTTAACCACATATATAGTTAGTTAAAGTCATTGCTAAAGTAATAACTAATAGAATCCACGGTGTGTTCTGTGATATAATATAGCAATGGCTTTAACGCTAGACCACGTAAGCTCTGTTGCTTCCATAATTTTCATCTTCTTCTTGTGGACTTGCAGCACATCTGGTGCTACGTCCCGCACATTCAATGGTGTTGAATCTTCCATTGCCGAAAAACATGAGCAATGGATGGCTGAGAATGGCCGCGTCTATACGCACGACGAAGAGAAGGCGATGCGTCGAGAGATATTCAAGCAGAACCTGGAGTTCATAGAGAAATTCAACAATGAAGGAAACAGGAGCTACAGGTTAGGCCTAAACCGTTTTTCTGACCTCACCAACGAAGAATTCCTTGCCTCTCACACAGGAGCTGTGTTCAAGCCGCAAACTCAACCGCCAGCAGCAGCAACAACATCCAACTTTCGCTACCAAAATGTGAGTTTCAGTGACATTAAGCCAAGCTTGGACTGGAGACAGAAAGGAGCTGTCAACCATATAAAGAACCAAGGTCAATGCGGTACGTCATATTCATTGTTTCAAACAAATTAATGCACTGTGAGAAATGTTTCAAGGGACACTCACACTTCATTCACCATTTGATAAGTTCTATTAGGTTGTGACCTTATTGAGATATCATTCAATAATAGATAGAATATAAGTCGGACACAATGTCTTATCAAATTAGTACATATAACGCAACTCTACGTGCATCGTATGTGTTGGAGTGTTGAAACTATTGTTTTTCTAATTAAACATGATGAGACGTTTACATGCATGATTTGCTTTAATTAATTGATTTATTTGCAGGGGCTTGTTGGGCCTTTTCAACAGTTGCAGCAATGGAGGGGATTATCCAAATTACGTATGGGAAATTGGTTTCGTTGTCCGAGCAACAACTGGTGGATTGTAGTACCTCCAATCACGGGTGCAATGGAGGTTTAATGGATACAGCCTTTGCGTATATACAACAAAACCATGGTCTTGCGAGTGAAAAAGAGTACAAATATGAGGGGGAAGATGGATTTTGTCGGATGGTTAGTTCTGTGGCCCATACTCAAATTAGCGGTTATCAAGATGTGCCTCCGTCGAACGAGGAAGAGCTTCTCAAGGCAGTGGCTCACCAGCCCGTCTCAGTAGGCATTGATGCTAGTGGACAAGCATTTCAACAATACGATGGCGGAGTTTACACTGGCGACTATTGTGGGACCCACCTTAACCATGCAGTTACCATAATTGGGTATGGTGAAGATGCAAACGGTATTAAGTATTGGTTGATTAGGAATTCTTGGGGAGAAAGATGGGGTGAGGGTGGCTACATGAAGCTGCAGAGGGAGGTGGTTGGTGTTCCTGACGGTCTTTGCGGCATTGCCATGCAAGCTTCTTATCCGGTTGTTTAAGTATGGAGTTGTGTTGTATCATGCACTCATTTAATGTGAGACATTGTGTCGACTAATATCCCATTAATTTATCATTACAAGAGATTTTAATATAGCCCTTACTTCAAGGGGATCCATGTAATGATTGATGGGTGTGTAAATTGGTATGATGTCACACACATTAAAGCTTTATCTTATTATTATCAATAATTTCTTTTTACATGTACTGTACTGCTTCTTCATAGGCTCCATCAAAAATCAATGATAACTATGTGTGTTGTCATATATCCTATATATGCTTATGTATTACTACGATCGATGTATCATCTACAGACTTAGATCATGATTTGCCGTTACTTAATGTGTTTTTCCATTTCAATTTTTCTTACAAAGAACTAATAAAATACTACTTAAATAATTTGGATATCGTTCCTTTTATGAATTAACTCATTGATTTGATCTGTCTACCAAAACACCCAAATTTCAGAAAAACTGTTGGTACCTTTTATTAATTACTAGTACTTAAACATTATAAAATGTAAAATGTATGAAAAAAATATAAGAATGTAAAAATTTAGAAGATCAAAGCATTGAGAAGAGATTGAAGAATTATAAGGAAAAGGAAGTTTCTTCAGTTTTACATAATGACATATATACATCACAAGAGATGTTAGAGAGAGAGAGGGGGGGGGAGGAACACAATGAGGTTCAAGGTGAGGATGAGGGAGCTGTGGGGGAGAGTGTTGGAAGGGTTGTATCTGGTGTTGTGATGGAGGCAGGGAAGCAGGAGATTTCCAAAATCAACAAGATAACTGTGTGAATGATGAGGGTTGGCATGGAACGGCTAAAGATGGAAAGAATAATCAGCAATCTCGCGGAAAATATGATCACGTGGGTCAGCTTGCGCCAGCAACGTCTACACGTCTCCAAAAGTTCATCAACCTCCTTAGAATCCTGATACATGTCCGGTGCTGTTCCAAGCGGCTTCATCCAATCCTCCTTTTCCGAAGCTTGCGGCGAAAACTGCTAGTGGCGAGATGAAGGTTACAGTATCCAAGGGCCAGAACAAAAGACTCAAGGCTGCTGCGTTTGGAACAGGCGGGTTGCCAAGAATGCTAAGGGGAGACATAGATGGAGGATGGGGAGAACAAAGGTGGCATTTTTCAACCTTCTCGTGCTAGAGTGTTTGTGGGGCTTTTATCTTATTGTGGTTTGATGGATTCGGGGGCGGTAGGTAGTAAGTTCACTTTGTTGAGTAGGGTTTGAGGTGGTAATTTAGTTTCGCGTAAATTGGATAGAGGCTTGGCGGATGGGGCGTAGACTATCCGTTTCCCTGAAGCTTATGTGGAAAACATTCTAACCGTTCTCCTCTCCTCCTTCGTTGTCATGGTGCTCCTCAAAACCGAGGAACACGACTTTTTAGGTTTCTGGTTGCTTGGACCACTCATCCTGAGTTCTAGCAGGTTGTTGATGGGGCCTGGCAAAGAACAAGACCTATGGTTTTGTCGTGTCTTGATGCGGTAAGAGAACATGCTTTATCATTTAACAGTAATGTTTTTGGTAGCATATTTCACATGAAGAGGGAACTTGAGGCCCGCATCTCGGGGGTTGAGAGAAGACTTGAATCATGGGACTCTATCGAGTTGTCTAACCTCCTTCATTCTCTTCAGAAAGATTATGCGAAGGTACCGTATCAGGAAGAGATTCTTTGGTTCCAGAAGTCGATGGAGCAATGGGTTCGGTTTGGGGATCGGAATACAAAGTTTTCTTTCATCCTTAGACAGTGGCGAGGAGGAATAGGAACAAGATTCGTGGGCTTCAACTTCAGGATGGTTCGTGGGTTACGGAGGATGCTATTCTGCGGGAATAAGCGTTGAGGTTCTATAAGGAGTTATTTGCTCCTGCGAATGGTGATAATGGCCTTGCTATGCCTACTAGACATAATCCGCGCATCCCAGAAGTTGGTTCCTCTGATTTTGAGGTTACGGTTTATAAGGAAGAGGTTCATGTAGCTATTATGCAAATGAATTCTTTCGAAGCCCTTGGACTAGATGGGTTACATTCATTTTTCTTTAAAAAAATATTGGAATTTGGTTGGACATGATGTGTGGCAGTTATAAGTGGCAAGTGCTTTCAGAGATGGGGTGGTTGATTCTCTACTACTTGAAACTTTAATTGTCTTGATTCTCAAAGGCGATGATGTTTCCACGTCGAAGAACTTCAGGCCGATCAGCCTATGTAATGTGATCTATAAGCTTATTTTTAAGGCGATGGTTAATCGCCTGCCTCCCCTTCCGACTGATATGATTGGCCCTCTTCAAGGCATTTTTGGCTAGTGGGTGGCACTCGGTATAACATTATTATTGCACAAGAGCTTATTTGTTATATGCAGACTACAAAGCTTAATACAAGAGTTGTGGAGTTCAAGATTGACTTGAAGAAGACTTATGATACAGTTAATTAGAATTTCCTGCAGTAAACCCTGTGTGATTTTGGTTTTCCTTCTATCACGGTTAGCCTTATCATGTCTTGTATTGTGGAATGGAGTTGGACTTACCTAGCCTTACGCCAATGCATGGGCTTTGGCAAGGAGATCTCTTTCTCGTCTTACCTTTTTGTGATTTGTATAGAGAAGCTGACTTTAAAGATTATGGAATCAGTGGAAGATGGTGTCTATATATGCTCCTATTCACATTTCCCGAGGAAGTCCTGATATATCTCACTTGATGTTCGCAGATGATCTCCTTCTTTTTGTCGTGCTCTGAATAGCGAGGTGAGAAAGGTGATGGAGGTGGTTTTGGATAGGTTTTGTGCGGCGTCGGGGTTAAAGGTTAACACCCAAAAATCTTGCGCTCTATGTTCTAAAAATGTAACTTGGGTTAGGCGGGAAAATCTCGCAGCTCTATCTTCTATTCATTTTACAACGGATTAGGGTAAATACCTTGGATTTCCTTTTATCTAAGGTCGAACATCGCGAGCTTCGTTTAAGGGAATCATGGATCGGATTTGGATGAAGTTGTCTACTTGGAAAGGGCAGTTATTGAATGGATCGGGGCATATTTGTCTTGCTAAATAGGTTCTCGCATCTTTTCTGGTTTATATTATGCAAGTGTTTTGGGTTCCGAAGATGATGTGTAATCAGGTGAATAGTTCTATTCAAAATTTTATCTGGAAGGTGGATGGGTTGACTCATGGTTTAAATCATGCTAGTTGGGAGGTTTTGATTACTTCGAGCCACTTTAGGGGCATGGAAATTTAGGATGCGCGACAGCAAAATATTTCGTTGTTGGGTACTATGGTGTGGCAGTTTCTGACAGAACCTTCAAAACCTTGGGTTTCTCTCCTCCGTGCATTTTACGCACATACTCAAGCATTTTTTTCTTAATTATAAGGCATTAGCTCTTCTTATATCTGTAAAAGTCAAGGCTTTGAATGCACTTCGTCAAGGTTTTTGTTTTCGGCCAGGGAATAGGACTTCATCATTATGGTATTTGGATTGGTTGGGGGATTGGTTTGTTGTGTAACTCTGTTCCGTATGTTCATATTACAGATACTGAATTGCAGGTACGTGATATTTGGGTTAATGATTAATGGGACCTAAGTCCTTTATGGACAATCATTTGATTCTGTCTAAGGAGGGCCCACACTTTAACGGTGGAGATGCTTGGGTGTGGACCACGAGTACTGATGGGAATTATGCTATTGCGCAAGGGTTTAATTAGTTGTTGGCGACTGGCAGTAATTAGATTCAAGATCGTAGTTGGACTCGCTTATGGAAGCTTAAGGCACTAGAAAAGATCAAATTGCTCATTTGGTTGTGCTATCGTGATATCCTCCTCATAAACGTCCTCAAAGACTTGTTTTTTTGAGATATCTAAAAATGTGATATCATTGGGGGTGAGTCAGATAGACTTAGTGAGGGCATATAAATAAAGTGGACAAGAAGGAGAAACTATTATATGCACGACCTTTTAAATAATAAAAAGAGATAATTTAATCATCATAGGACAACTGAGGTAGCTAGAGGAAATAACATCTTACCAATTCTCTCTGTTTTCCATCACATCATTTCATCAGTAAACCCATTATTAATGAAACCCTATCCTATTATTAATGAAACCCTCAACAAGAATTTTGTGCGTCTAGTGGTGTACATCGCGGTTTGCGAGAAGATCAACCGTATGGCTCTGACTCCATCCTCTCACCTCTCCATATCGATATTTCTTCTCAAAGAAATGTGTCCGAATCCACTCTTCCTCCATTTTTTCCCTGGATTCTCTCTGACAGGTTTACCGTCATGCTCTCCAACAGGTTGTTCTATGCTACGAAGTACTGCCAATGTAGGTGAAGTTCCAGTACTGTATCAGCCAAATATATCTTCTTTACAGTGTCTGTCGCATTATGGCTTCAAGGAGGATTTTGACTCGGAGTCTATCGTGCCAGAATAATCTCGTCAACACTTTCCCTCTGATGCGGGTGAAAATTTGATTTGTAAGAAGTCTGTGGCTGTGGATTATGCTGAAGAATAAGAGGAAAGCTTGGCTAGAGCTGGTAAAGCTTGGAGTCTCCTGAATAGTCTTGGTTTTTCGACTTATGAGGAGGAAAAGATCATTCGGGGGCAGGAAAAAAAGTAGAAAGCTAAAGCATTAAATAGAAAGACCTTTAAACCAAGGTTTGCAATAGCAGTAGATCACAATGAAGCTTATATGCTGGAATGTCAGGAGCTTGGGTGGAATTGGGAAGATTTTGATGGTTAGGCGCCTAGTTAGATCAAAGAAATTGGACTTCTTAGGTATCTTTGAAACAAAAAAAGAAATTATGCTGTTCTTATGCACTAAAATAATTATTTTTTATAGTTGACATTTATATTATGTAAACATAAAATTATTTTTTAGAAAGTAGCGAGTATGGTAGGGTAAGGGTTTAGATATTTTTCTCTAGGTAAGGTTAGGGTTTTTACCCGTGGATAGGGTAGGCCAGTAGGGTAAAGTTTATTATTATCCAATAGATTCAAGGTAAGGTTAGGGTTAAGTCAAAGCCCTATCTAACCTCACCCATTGTCATCCCTACCCAAAATGTAACAACCCACTTACCATTCTCATAAATATCAAACATAAAAAAAAAATACCAAATAACATAGCTACAACACATAGAAGAAGAGGGTAAGTTGTTGTAGGGCAAGTGTTCATGTGCCAATGACGGCTGGCTGAGATCGATGAAGTCTTTTGGTGGATGGCGATTAGGGGTGTAGGTTAATCCTCTATTGTCGCATGTGATTCTTCTCCTCCATCCACTTCTCTAGATCTCTAACTCCCAAATCTGCCCCACCTTCCTCATCCTTTGTCATCATTGCTATTCTCGAATGAAAGCATTTTAGGTAAGCTTTTGCCCTTCAATGCATGGTGGTATATGGTGCATAATTATACTATCTTTTTGTTGAATTTATGGATGCAATTTCTGCATTAGGTTTAATCTTCATAAGGATCATTTCCTTCTTTTCACGTTTCTATTTGTACCTTCCTTTAAATTTTTTAACTTGCTAGATACTTTTCTTCAATGGCTAGGTAGAATGTGTCAAGAATGAGAGCATTTGACCATTCTGCCTTTTTGGCTTGCCTTAACAACTTGTATGATTTTCAGCAGTTATATAAATTTACAAATTTATTAATTACTCCAAGTAATATCAATTTAGGGAAGAATTTTATGATCTACATTTGGCATGTGAACTTTTGGGTTTAGTTATCTGTATAACTCAACAAAATAAAGCATAAATTTTTCAAGAAATTAAATATCTTGTTTTGATTAAGAGTTTCACCATAAATTGCTCCATATGCTATGTTACAAGTTAAATGAATTCATTGACCTGAATTTTGATTTAGAAACGTATGAGAGGTCTACATGAAGCATGGACTTTCAAAAGCCAATGATACTTGCTTAAACAGATTTCTCATTTTTACTGTAAAATGCATTTTATGTATCTTTTTGTATTGTAAATTGCATAAAAAAGCTCTGAATTTGAATTTGTTTTTTAAATATTTAATCTTTTGCAAATTGTCCTTCTAATTGTTCCCTGGAGGTGCTTTGGTTTTACCCATTATACATGCTTAACATAGTGCTAAGCACCATATGATATCGTCATTTTCTCTATGATAATATTCCCTTTGTCATGTTCATCTCAAGCTCTATTGGCATATCAAAATGTTATGATTTTGATGCTCGATTTGTTCCTCGGCCACTTTGGAATTATGGAAAGACAAGTAAAGCAGACTGATAAGGTTTAGATAAGTAAAAGATTAGATAAATTTATCTGTAAGAAAAATTAATATCATACACGCAACAAACATTTTATTAATTATTAGGTCTGAACTATTAGTTACTACTGAAAATATAACATGATATAGTGTGACAACGTAAACCAACTATCTTCATAGAGTACCTCGATAATGAAAATCAAATTGTAGTTTTACAATTTTGAAAGAAAATTTGGAGTAAAAAGTTGTTGTGTTATGCAAATAGAACTCCACCCAAGTTGTGTGATGGTTGATCCCTATTCTCTAAAGAATGTGAATTGCAAGATAGAGATTTTGTATCTTTAAATTTATCAACAGAGAATCTGCAGTGTTTGATGTTCATATTTTTAGATGTCGTCGTTAAAAAACTATATGAAGTTGTTGGTTTTTGTAATTTTGTGAAGATGTATAATTCATCTGTTTTACTAAGTAAAAATAACATTGGCCTTTTTTTTCCAGTTAGTCTCAAGTAATGTAAATTTAGAATTTTTTCTTTAGATTCAAAGTTTCAATTTTGTCATACTCTTTATCACTAGAGTTGTATTTACGTACTATATATAATGAAGTTATGTTATTCTAGATTTCAATATTTTCTCACATCGCATTTCTCCAAGCCATGTGTAACAAGTACTAATGCACCATTGTAATGGTCAAGACCAATACAAAGAACAAATGCATAAATATAACAATAGCTAACAAATTGAGTGTTAATTGCAATAGCTTAATCGCATTTAGGTAGTCACTTGATAAGAGGAAGAGTTGATATGATGAAGAAAATAAAAAAAAAAACATAATAATGGTTCAAATTAGGAAATAGAGGAGAAAAGACGAGAAACCAATTGAGGGAGAGAGAAATCGGGGAAGGAAAAGTCAGAGAATTTTTTTACAAATTCCAAACACTTGTACCTTGCTTTCTTATTTGTTTGTGCATCGCGCGAGTTATAATCCAGTTAATAATTCTTATTTCTTATTTGTTATGTTCGGCAATTAATTCTCTTAAATTGTGACATCTCCGATGATGCTATAAGGCATCAACTCAAGTTATGAACCGAAATTTCTAGGCCAGCTTAGTTGTGTGCTTCAACTCAAATTATGCTTTCTTATTGTACAAGTTTATTGAATAAGCCAATTTATCNAGTGTAATTGATTGATATGATTTGATTGTGTGAGCCTCGGCCTCTATTTATAGGCCGAGTTTGGGGGTCACCGCTGAGCGGCCTGAGCTTTCTTTACCGCCACGTTTCCTCTGAATGGTGGCTCTACTCTGACATTATCTGTCAGAGCCGCTGAGCGGCGTGCGGTGCGCTGAGCAGTGTCAGAGCAAGGTGGCATTGCGGCTGCAGATGCGGCTGCAGAGCTTCCTTCGCGGCTAAGTTTCTTCACCTTGAAGCAAGGTCCGCTGAGCGGTTAGGTCTCTTCCGCTGAGCGGTTCCTTCGTGCTAGCCGCTGAGCGGCTTGTTGTCACCGCTGAGCGGTGGCGCATCTACCTTTGCTTTTCTGCTTCTTTTGTCCCCTTTGCTCTTTGTTTCCTTTCTCTGTGAGATTTCTCTTTTCCTTTGTGTTTGTATCCATCTTTAGAATATTTTATAAATCCTACAAAAGTGGGGAATTTAATCAGATAATTCATTAAACTTAAGCAGACAGGTGCCAGTTCAACCATTTGAAATTGCGTAAATTTGGCACTTATCAATTCCCCCTAACTTAAGACCTTGTTTGTCCTCAAACAAGAGGTATTAGGATTGGATTTAAGAATGATGCATATGAACAAAGAGTTTCTATGTTTCCTTGAATTGAGTCAGGAAGTTCATGTTTGAGACTTGTGATACATCATAGAATAATCGTAACAATATCAAGTGCAAAAACTCACATTTGACTGCCATGAACAAGTCACACTATCCAATGCCTTTTCAATTAAGGAATTTGTTATTCTCACTATAGTCATTGGACCAGTTGGGGGTGAGTGTTTTCGCTCAATATCACCATTGAATCATAACAACTTAAATTTGTTACCTGTCTCATAATCAATTTCAAAGTGTATGGTCATTCAAGGATCACTTAAGGACTTTCAAGGGTTGCAATGTGGCCAGGTTACAAAGAAAATTGGTTTTTCTGGATATGCAATTATTCCTTATCAAGAGAGCATGCTTACCAATTTCTTTTGTTACCTTTTTCTTTTCAATCAACACTCTTCTTTTTCAACCCTTTGATGCTAGATTTCTTTTCCTCAATTCTTTTTCTTTTCTTTTGTAATTGAGATAACGAAGTTTCACTCTTTTCAGCATCTTCCTTCTTCTGTTCTACTGATTTTTCTTTGTTCTATGTCCACTTGTGCCGACTTTTCTTTTCCCCCTAACTTTAGCTTTTTGCACATAATCCATTCGAATGCTCTCTTAATTTAGGAATTAAGGAAAGTCATTTGTTTTTCTCTTAGGTTCCGGGATCATGCAAAATTTCAATAAATTTCTCAATTAAGGCTCAATTAGGGTAACAAGGGGTATTCCTAATCAGGGTAAGTTTATTTGGCCAAGTGGGTATTAGTGCTAATGAACAGAATGCCTTGATCATTTCCAATCATTTCCATACAATCCTCAAGATCAGAGACTCAAACAAATTCAATTGCGCAAAACAATGGTGATTCTCTCTTTTTCTCACAAGTGTATAGGCCCACTCTCTCACCTAGGTTAGGTGCAACTTCCTTGATTTTAAGACATTTTCAAGGTTATGTCCATAAACACATCTTGACATTTTCATGACATCTATGCATGTATTCACAGAGGTCTATCATGGATTTTAAAACAATTCAATTCATATTGTATTCATGTGTCAATCTTAAGTAATCCAATACTTAGTTTTGTTTTTCAGACAAACAAGCCTAGGTACATACTAACTAAGGAAAATTAATTAGGGTGTTTTGGAATGCTCCCTGGTTATGGTGAGTGCCTTCCTCTGATGTAGCTTTCTTGTCTGATTTTGCTTGAGGAGATAGAGGCTCATCTTCTTGTTAAGAATCATGCTCTTCTTCCTCTAGGATGAGATTTCTTTGGAAGAACTTCTGTTGCTTTGTGGCCTGCAAAACAATCAGATTTTCTTTCCCACAAGTAATGCATAATAAGCTTTAGAGATGATATGATTGCCTGATATTTTCTTTTTCAATTTGATCATATTAGACACAGAATGCTTGATTCGGTTTCAGTCCGCTGAGCGATATGATTAGTTCGCTGAGCGAGTGTACCGCTAAGCGAGACCTTAGTACCGCTGATCGATACCTGAATCTGATTCATTTTCTTTTTGGCATTCTTTTCACCATTTTTCATGAAAGTTATATTCTAACACCTTAGGCTATAATAATAATAATAAAAATAAAAACTTACAAACACTGGGTTGCCTCCCAGGAAGCGCTTGTTTTACGTCGTTAGCTCGACGCCTGTTTCTTTTCAGTGTCCTTCTTCATCATCACCTCTCACCCCTTTGCTGTGGCAGAAGTCTCTGGGGTTTTGTTCGGTGTTTGCGGTGAGTTGTTTTCCTCTTTTTAATTCCGCCATTTCATTCGCAAGTTGCCCAAGTTGTATCTCCAAGTTCTTGATCGAGGCATCGGTATTTTTCTGATTTGCCATCGATATGTGCATGAACTGTGTAAATGTTTCTTCTAACTTGGAGCTTGGCTGGTGCTGATTTTGCTGATTTGGAAATTGGTACGGAGGTTGAAATTGCTGGTTTTGGTAGGGTGGTGGTGCTCTGTTTGACGGGCCCGCATCCTGCCTCCAAGGTTGATAGTTTTGATTTTGATTCCTTGGGTATTGTTGATACGGCCTTTGTTGATTGTTCACAAAGTGCACCTCTTCTTCCCTGTTATCACAATAACCAGTAGGGTAATCACCAGTACAAAGTTCACATTGATATACCTGGTGTCTTTTTGGTGGTTGGCTCTCCTTCAGTTGTGTAGGCAGCTCGCTTAATGTTTTCTTCACTTCGTCCAACTGTTGTTGGAGTTGCCTATTCTGGGCCAAGATAGCATCGTTTGTGCCCAGCTCTAGTATACCTCCCCTCTTTGTTGGGTTTCTGTTGTACTGTCCCTGCTGATCTGTGAGTGCCATAGACTCAATGATTGAGATTGCTTCTTCTGGTGTTTTTGACATGATTTGACCGCCAGCTGTTGCATCAAGCATCAGCATGTGCTGTTGTTGTAATCCATTTCTGAAGATATGGATTTGTGTTCTGGCGTCAAGGTCATGACTTGGGCACTTTCTCAGCATTGACTTGTACCTTTCCCAGGCTTCACACAAACTTTCTCCTGTAGACTGCAAAAAGGTAGAGATTGCAGTTTTTAGATCCATATCTTTAGATTGCGAAAAATACCTGGCGCAGAATTTTTCTTCAAGTTGATCCCAATTAGAAAGAGTATGTTGAGGTTGGTCCAAGAGCCATTCCTTTGCCTTCCCTATTAAAGTAAGAGGGAACATCCTTAAGAACACCGCTTCTTCATCTGCTTCGGTCATGGCCGCGGTTCCACATAATTCGTAGAACTTTGCCAAGTGAGTGTATGGATGCTCATGATCAAGACCTGCGAAGGGGTTAGCGTACATTAACTGAACTAAGCCCGGTTGTAATTGAGGTACCCGTTGTGCTCCATTCGTCCTACTCATTTTAATTATGTTTCTAGGGGTAAAGTTGACAAAACCCCTGTTGTTTCCAGCTTGATTGTTTTCAGCCATGATCTCTTGTTGATTGGTTTCTGATGATGATGATGAAGTCGTTTCTTGTTCTTTTCTTTGTGTGGCTAGTTGCTTCTTTTTCCTTGTTTTACTGTTGTTTCTTCGCGTGGTGGCCTCGATTTCAGGATCGAATAGCAATTGGTCTTTTGAAACCTTACCTCGCAATAACTAAGAAAAATATACACTAGCCAATAAGATTAGAACAAGATTA
>QANU01008573.1:113242-128726 GCA_003254905.1 Nissolia schottii
ACCATGACACGTACTCACGCTATCATGGCCATGGCTTCGCCGAGCTTCCTCGATCTCCCGGCTCCTTCACAGGCCTCCTCTTTGTTCCTAATCTAAACTAGGCTTTGAAGTACAAAAGAAATGTAGAAAGAATGAATTATGGAGGGGAGAATATATATTCTTGAAGAGTGCCTCGGCCTCCATTTATAGGCCAAAATTGTCCATTTTCGCTCAGCGACTTGGTGGGGTCGCTCAGCGATGGTTGATGGCGGCTGCCGACTTCAAAGTCAGTTTCGGGAAGGTTCGGTGGTATCGCTCAGCGATGGGGTAAGATCGCTCAGCGACCTTAATCTTAAAATGACCCCAACTACAAAGTTGTAGATCTTTCTCTTAGCTTTAAGTAGCAATTTGAACCACTTCAATCGGATATCTGTAGCTCAAGATATCGCTATTATACTAATTGCTACGCAGAGCGGCTCCTATCCCTTTTTCTCTATGCTTTTTACCAGGACTGCTCTTTTCTTCCATTCTTCCATCCTCAAAATATATATTTTAATATCCTACAAAATAAGGGGAATTCATTAGATAATTCTTTAAAAAGTTTGCAGATAAGTGCTCTTTTGATATGTCAAAATTGTATAAATTGGGCACTTATCAAAAAGAGAGAGGGATTGTTCTGTGAGAGAGGAGAATGTGAGTTGAGAGAGTGAGTGAGAGAGAGAAAAATACAAATACTTGTACGTATAAAATTTAGTTGGTTGTACAGTGACATCAATTTTGGTGTACACCAAGACATTTTGCAATTATAATTAATTATCAAAAACCCTAGTCTGATTACCACCTCTCTCGACGGCTATGTTTGCATGGGTGCTCCAATTTTTGGAAAAGTACCCATATAGGTACATATTAGGTATGGGCATGGTTGTTAAACTCTCAAGTTAACTCGTAAACTCTTACGAGTTTATGATTTTACTACATAAAATGAGTTAATACTCATGCAAACTCTTTTTTGGTAAACTCTCGATTCTACTAGCAAGTTTACAAGTTAAAATTTACCTATGAGTTTACCTCAAAATGTACAAATTTTGTAACTTTGTTAGATATTTACCTGACTTTGTTTATATTGGATAATGTACATTGAGTTTATTTAGCTAATTTCATATATTTATTAGAATTGAGCTATGTTTTATTGAATTATAAAATAATACAGATACTGAATAAAGTATGACATAACTACTGAATGTTATGCATTAAGGTGTATTTTATGATTTTTTTCATTAATTTAATTTAAAGTTAACATTATTCAATTTCAATTATAAATACAATATTTGATCAAGTTGAGCTCCTAATTATATTGCTTATAACATATTTTTTTACATATGTAAACTCATATGAGTTTACGAATCGAGTTTACAATCCGAGTTTGCTGAGACTCCACAAGTTTACTTAAACTCTCGAGTTTGACAACCTTGGGTATAGGTACGGGTACACCCGGGTACGACATGTACCCAAACTTTCTTTAAAAAAAATGGAATGGGTACGGCTGGGTGTGGCTGGGAGTGGGTACGGCGCAGGTACGCTAGCTTAACAAAACTACATCGTTTTGGTGTTTTTTTTTAGTTTGACTTACTAATCTAACCTTAATAAAAGATGCAATACCTTAACTCTTCCTTCAATCCTTTATGTCTTTATCTCCGGCGTGACCTTATTTTCAGCATTGTGACCTGTTCTCCAGCATCATCGTTATCCTTCTTCTTCAGAGTCGCATCCAGCAAGGATCACCATTTCTAGCGACGCGACCTTATCTCCGGTGAGTTCTTGTTACTCTTCTCTTTTGCTATTATTTTTTAAAAAATTGAAAAAATATGATTTTGGTTTTTTTTTTGTGTGTGGTTGGTTTTGTATTGAATGTTTACATTAGTTATCGTGTGAATTTTTTTTATTATATGTAATATATTAAATTTATTTATATATATATATATATTTATATTTAAGGTATTCCAGTTTATATATGTAATTCGTACCCGTACCGGGTATCCGTATCGTACCAGTACCTGTGCAACATAGCCCAACGGTCATCCCCATCTGCCGGCCGCTCAACGTTGTAAATTCTAGTCACTTACTCCTTGTTCGACATTGTTGGTTAGGTGTACCTACCATAGTGTTTTTTCTTCTTTCTACGAAGTTCTACAATTGTTAATTTGAGCATCCTGCTATTTTTGTTTTTTAATACATATATAAAGCCATTGTTTAGTTAATTTGTGGTTGATGCTACTGAGTTTGTTTTTTCTGTTTGAAGTCCTATATTACTATGTTTATTAATTTGTTGTTGCTGATCTGTTTCATACTTGACATATATGTTTTTTCTTATTATTTAGTAGGCCTTTAAATAGGCTTGTTTCACACGAAGTAATTTCGGAGAATTACTTGGCGCAAACACAAAAGATTATTTTAAAAATGAGACAAACTATTATAGCGTTCTAGGTAAAGAGCAGAGGCGTGAATTTGCAATTAAGAGAAGTGGGGAAGTGAAACTGAAATAGTAACTCTACTGATGATCACCGAATGATGATTTTTTATTACAATATCCTTGCAAAAGCGAAGGATTAGAGTGCAAGTAGCAGAAGAAAGAAAAGAAGAAAGATGGTAAAGAGCTATGGCTACGAATTACTCCTACTGAAACAAGAAATAAATGCAAAAAAGATTAAAGAAGGGTGATTTACATTGGTGTTTCCACGCAGTGCTGATTGTCGACCGGGAACTTATGTGAGAGTTTGGAAAATCAATTAACCACCTCAAATTTGTCCCAGGAGCCCTCTATTTATACAATTTTAGGGCTCTTAACCGTAGTTTTCTCGTTCTGCGACGGTTACCACTCGACCCATTGTGGCCCGAGAAATTCAGGCCAATTACGCCTGCATGTGTGACACGTACATTGCAATAGTTTTCTCGTCACGTCTCTTAGCATGGTGTCAAGTCTCTGAAGATGGGGAGCTACTATCGTGCGCCACGTCAGATGGGAAGTTACTTCCCGTATTCAGAGTTGTTAACCATTCCCTCTCAAAAGGCTATTTTTGAATTGTATCATGCCTTTTTTTCGCTAAGTCTCAGATTATGTCGCAATCCCGTATAGAACCATTATTATCTTAGTGTGACTATCATCACTTTAGATGATTTCTCGCCTTCGTGACAGTCTAGGTTTATCTTCTGATATTTTAGTCCTCAAATAGTATTGTCGACACCTTTCCGCGACTTTAACTAGCGACTTCAATCGCCCATGGTTCTAACATTAATTTCTATTGCCAACCAATTGTTGTCGCATCTTTTCTTTTATCACGAACCATTTATTAGTCTCGTAGGCCTTGGCGATCTTCGTGTCGCCAATATTGTTGGTGGTCGTGTCGCCAACATCCTTTTCGACGCTTACTCTTAGCAAAATTCGCTTTTATATCTTCTGATTGCGTCGCGAATTTTGGCAACCCTAACAAGGCTTGTAGGTGAGGTCGAGCCGTTAAAAAGATCGGACCGAACCTTTAAAAAAAAACTGTTATCAAGCTAATAGGGTAGGTTTAAGCTATATATTTGGGACACAGGTCAAACCCATTTAAACCAAAGGTTGGCCTAGTTTAGCTCACTTTACCCCTAATTAGGAGTTTAATTATGTAATTTTGGTTTTAACTAATGGATTAAGGGTATAATTTGGTAATTTGCGGCTTAGGGTGTAATTAGGTGTTTTATTATTGAGATTAGGGTTAAATTAGGTTTTAATTTGGGGAATTAGGGTTTAATTTGGGAATTATTGAGATATTGATACTTAGGGACAAATTTAATTGATTTCGAATTTCATAGGGACTATGAACGTTCTAGCACCCCCTTCCACGTAGGCATCCACCATGGAAATCCCACATGACACTTAATGTGCCAACTCAATATCTGTTAAGTCTCAATTACGGAGGGATGACATCAAGGACTAACTTGCTTGATGGTTGCCAACTTCGGGGAGCAATCTGAGAGTTTTCTAAACTAAGGAACTGATTTTCTGGCACCTTATGGTACTAATTTGACCCTTTACTCATGTACAAAGACTCCCATGTTGATTGATCAAGCTGAAATTAAGCTGATAATATATACTTTCTCTATTCTTAATTAACTGTCACTTTGTCTACATTTTTTTTGTTTTAAATTATTAATCATTTTCACTTTTTAATGTAAACTTAATTGTTAACTTTCAATTGTGTCATAATATATTGAATTTTTTAAAATAATAGTATTTTAATACACATTCTCTCTTTATCATGGAACAACTTAACCAATTTAAGAATGCACTTGTTTGTGCTTCTAAAGAGAGAACAAAAAAAAGTAAAAAATCAATTTCTTTACTAATGTAACTTGATTTGATTGGATGACAGTGTAACTTTTTTTTTATAATTAATATAGCACATAACAATTAAACTAATTATTGTTTGTTATAATTTAATATATAATATATAAGGTTTTATAAGTATCAAAAATAAAAATAATGGGATCAAGTTACACTAATGTTTATTGGTTTTGCAAAATTTATTCCATTTTAAAATAAAAATTTGGCTTGACATATCATAATTTTTGGTATGTATTCGTTTTGAATTAAATATTGAAATATTTGTATCTTATTTAAATTAATTTACAATAATTATATGTATGTAATCAAAATATTTTTTTAATCCGACCCAATAAAAAACTCTTTTTATTTTAACAAAATAAATAAAATTAAATAATCATACTTTTAAAAATAATAATAAATATCATTTTTTTTATGTTCTTAATGATAAATTTATAAGAAAAAAAATATTTTATAGATTTTTCACATCCAAACATTTTAATAACTTCTAATTTTGACAAGAAATACTTTTATAATTACATTTAAACATAAAATAATTGCTTGTTTTTGCTTTTAAAGAAGTACTTTTAAAAAGGTTTAAATAAATGAACTCTAAATAAAGATAATTTAATAAATTTATTCTTTAAATTATTTTTAATTTTAGGTTTTCTAATATTCGTAGTGGCTAATAATTAAAAATGGAGAGGATATATACAGTAAGATATGAAAGAAACGATGAGATTAACTCATTAATTTAATTTACGAGGAAAATATAGTGGCATCGTGATTGACTTGGTTAATTTATTCTTCCAGGATCATATCTCTCTTTGATTAGTTCATATAATACAAGCACGACGTGTTTCCTATTAATCATCTATCATTCATACGCCATATATATAGCAGAACTAATAAGTTGAAGTGTCACGGCAAAATTAATCAAAACTCCTTGAATTTTGAAACAATGACAGGAATCGAATACAGAATACAGAACATGCATACAAAATTGACCAAATTAATGAAATCAACACCATCAATTGTGAGCACTAATAATTATATTTCATAATTAATTCTCTTAAGTTGTGTTATATTTTATAACCTGATGGAACTTGTATCATCCCGGTTGATGCTAGAAGGCATACAATAAAGACCAAATTACAAATATGAAGAAGGGAAATAATTTGAAGCTTTAGTTGTGTAACTTGTCTGTTTCAACTTCTCAAGTATAAAATTTTCAATTTTCTCTCTCGAAAGCTAAAATTAATGGATAGAAACAATTAAATAATTTTATATTTGACACAACTCCAACAAATCTAATTAAATGATTTTGTGTTTGATAAACTACAATAATGCTCTGTTATGCTTTTCTACTCATGAGTAAGTGAAACACCCTAGCTAACTGTTTACCCGTACGTAGTAAACAATGCTCACTAGGTTGTTGTCTACTTGGTCGGAATACCTTAGTCCATAGTTATCTTTCGAAAATAGTGGCTTAAGAAAATAAGGACCAATTTTAAACTTGTCATTTCATATTGCATAATCACTAAAATAGAGCTATGCGTCAGGATAAACAATATAACAAACCGGATAACGGTAAAATAGTAAAACATCCAATACATATCCAAGTGGTCCATCAGACAAAGTCACATAAGTGTATATACAGTAAGTAAGATATACATCATATGTACATAAACTGGAGTACTGAATACATCAGTCAGAATACATCACATCAAAATACAAGGACTACTGGAATGCTACTCAGTATGCCATTGGCAAAAATGTCAACATCTAACTATCTCTTAGCCGCTCATGGCTCAGCTGGCGGCTCGTCGGCATCCTCAAAGTAAGATTCATCTTCTGTACCTGAAGTCATAAAACAGTGGGAATGAGAACGGTAGGTTCTCAGTGGAAATAACTTTAATTCCTGAGCCTCGTATCAGATTATGTCGGACTTCAGGCCGCTCAGAGATCTCTAGTGAACATACATACTAAACAACCTACTATTTATTATCTGGTCTATCTGAACTGCTTTATCTACATTACTATGTGGTATGGGAACTACTCTTGCTTACTACATTCTCGTGCTGATTAACATTTCGTACATATACATAGCCGTCTCGAGCGTGCTCTTGACGGTACGGACATAACAGCATGAACTATTCCTCCAGAATAATCAGAAGGCATAATAGAATACATTCAGAATACATTCAGTATAACAGAATCATCAGAATATGTCTAGCAGAGTCATCAGCATAAACATGACAGAATCATCAGAATAAACATGCCTAACAGAATGTACATATGCATAACAGAATAGGACAGCATAAACCTGCATAGCAGCATAACCTGCTTTGGAATATGTGTTATTCCCACCATAGTAATGTCCTCTGTTGACATTAGTATGACGGAATAACCTCGCACCCTCAGTGTAGGCCGACACTGTCTAGACCTTCCTGCGGTGGGCTTCCACCTGCCGTGTGCCCTCTCGAGACCCCTCGACAGTGGGCTGATATTGTACCCCCACCTATGCTTGCCCCCTTTCGACAATGCAAAGGCGTGGTAACCGCACACCTCCAGGTATGCCATATCGACACCACCTGTGGCGGGCTTCCACATTCAGGATGCCTTGACCTCCTGAAGTGGGATTAGAGTTTTCAGCATGTGGCATATAGCCTTTATCAGCATTAGGCGTTTGGCCTTTGTTCAACATTGGGCATGGGCCCTTTTTCAGCATTTTTATTCAGTATGGTTCAGCAGTAATTCAGCGTTTCTGACTTTTCTGTACCTGCAGCATGTTATATCTTGTTTCCCATGGTTCATTTCAGAATCTTTACTTATTTCGGAGTTAATTCTAGTGTCTTTAAACTAGGCTTATCATGGATGCATGAAATGCTACAGATTTTTATCACAAATTACATGTAATATGCATGTTCGTTACATTTTCTTCACATACAGTATATACTTCATAGAATTCAACTATCAATCACAGATATAGCAATAAATACTGGACTATGTGTCTCAAGAGGAGTTCCATAAATATTCTAGTCTCAGGCCGCTCAGCGGAAACGAGGGTCTGCTCAGCGGTCTGATCCCATATCGCTCAGCGCCCACAGCATTACCGCTCAGCGATACACGTCTCATCGCTCAGCGGTAACAGCCCCGTCGCTCAGCGACTCATTCAAAATATCTCCACCGACTTTTATCCTTTAAGAAAATATCCTTTCGGACTTTCCACGTGGACTGCAGACCGCTCAGCGGTAACCGCCTTCCGCTCAACGCTTGAGTTCACGTGCATTTCGCTCAGCAGCGCCAGAGTGTCGCTCAGCGGCCACTGAGCGAAACTGGAAAACCGAATGCACTGATTCTTCCATTTTTCTCTCCTTGCTTCCATGGAACCCTACTTGAGTTTTACACATATTTCACATACAATAATCCTATCTAATCCAGGTCACAAGACCCTTCAGAATCATCTTCCTAAGCNTCGACACCACCTGTGGTGGGCTTCCACATTCAGGATGCCTTGACCTCCTGAAGTGGGATTAGAGTTTGGCTCACGTGATCACGGCCTTTTCAGCATGTGGCATATAGCCTTTATCAGCATTAGGTGTTTGGCCTTTGTTCAACATTGGGCATGGGCCCTTTTTCAGCATTTTTATTCAGTATGGTTCAGCAGTAATTCAGCGTTTCTGACTTTTCTGTACCTGCAGCATGATATATCTTGTTTCCCATGGTTCATTTCAGAATCTTTACTTATTTCGGAGTTAATTCTAGTGTCTTTAAACTAGGCTTATCATGGATGCATGAAATGCTACAGATTTTTATCACAAATTACATGTAATATGCATGTTCGGTACATTTTCTTCACATGCAGCATATACTTCATAGAATTCAACTATTAATCACAGATATAGCAATAAATACTGGACTATGTGCCTCAAGAGGAGTTCCATAAATATTCTAGTCTCAGGCCGCTCAGCGGAAACGAGGGTCTACTCAGCGGTCTGATCCCATATCGCTCAGCGCCCACAGCATTACCGCTCAGCAATACACGTCTCATCGCTCAGCGATAACAGCCCCGTCGCTCAGCGACTCATTCAAAATATCTCCACCGACTTTTATCCTTTAAGAAAATATCCTTTCGGACTTTCCACGTGGACTGCAGACCGCTCAGCGGTAACCGTCTTCCGCTCAACGCTTGAGTTCACGTGCATTTCGCTCAGCAGCGCCAGAGTGTCGCTCAGCGGCCACTGAGCGAAACTGGAAAACCGAATGCACTGATTCTTCCATTTTTCTCTCCTTGCTTCCATGGAACCCTACTTGAGTTTTACACATATTTCACATACAATAATCCTATCTAATCCAGGTCACAAGACCCTTCAGAATCATCTTCCTAAGCCCTAACATCATTTCTAACATATTTCACAACATAATCTATAATTCACATATACAAGCTCATAGTCACATAAACACACAACCATTCTTTCACCATCCAAGGGAGAGGAACTAGAGTTATCCACTTCCTCAAGAGCTTGTTGATGCTAGAGAAAAGATGAAATCAAGCCTTGCTTGCTTGTTTGATGTCTTCTTGGCCTAAAATGAAAACCTTAGATGATTATGGAAAAACCTAGGTTATGGAACTTTGATTCACCAAGGGATGAGAAGATAATCTTACTTGCTTGCTCTCTTGATGAATTTAAGAGTGATTGATGATGATGAAAAGCAAAGAATGATAGGTAAACTTGGATGGTTATGGAGCTTTAAGTCTTGGAACTTAGGAAGAAGAAATGAAACTTTGGGGTGTAAGAGTGTGTGTGTGTGTGTGTTTCGAGTTTGGGGGGGCTGGCCGTGGTCTTTTGTGGCCTTTGGTCATTCATTTTTCTTATTTTATCCTCAGTGTGTTTTTGGTTATGTTCGCTCATTAACTATTTATGTACAGAAGTCCTAAAAATATTCCGGACGTACCGTTGTGACCCATTAATTTTCCTTGTTAATATAAAATCTTAGTTGAAATATTCTTGAATTTATTTTCATATCAATGTATTTTACAGACTCCTTTGAGTTGTAATTAAATCCTAAAAGTAAGTAACCTAATATTGACCCGAACGTCACCGGACGTCACGAGATCGTCAAATTATTATTTTTAACTAAAACTACAGGACTAAAATTAATATTTGAATTTTATTTCATTTTTATCTCATATTTTCCTTCTTATTATATTTGTAATTATTTATTATGTTTATTATGTGACATTTTAAATAAAGGGGAAAAAGTCGGGTTGTTACAGTAACCCAATTTATTGGTGGAGTTTTACTCTAACTTTCTCCTAGCACCATTCTTAGACAAACTTTCTCCTAGCTCCACACACATGTAAAGATATATATTAAATGAAGTTGTTGAGATTAATATATTTTGTAAAGAACGCTGATAGAGGTATAAGACAAACGCCGTTAATCGTAGTGTTAACTCATGGTCTACACAGTGATATTGAGTGTACAATTTTTTTTAAATATATAACCAAATCAAATAAAATTTATAGCAAATTAAATAGGAAAAAATAATTGTGGCACTCTCTCTCCATCTTCCTACTCACACTCTAAGTGTGGGAACCCACCCTCTACCGTGCACAAATATTTTAAAGCATATGCACGAACTTTTAACCTGACGTATACAAACTTTTAAACAATTAGAAACAAAAAAATATGACGGAAACGTAAATGAAAATGAAGACAAAGAAGAAAACTTTTGTGTTCACATGCACAAACTTTTGAATGAAAACCCACAAACTTTTTTACACTCATTCACAAAATTTTGAAAAATAAAGAACAACGAATATGAAAACTCTTCTATTCATAAAGAATAAGATAGAAACGAAAAAAAAAAAGAAGATGGGAGATTGAGAAAGAAGAGAGGAAAAATAAAGAAAAAAAGAGAATGAGTCGCGCATTAATGAGAGTAGGTTGTACAACAATTCACAGATTTTGAGTTGTAATAATAACAGTTCTCATATTGTAAGTAAATCTAAAAATGAGTTGTTAAAATTGTGTTTACCTAACAATCTCTAGTTATGAAGCTTAATAAAAACAAGTACCTCTTTCTAGTCAATGGCATTCCTTCAAGGAGATCGAGCTTGGACTTTTAGGACTAAGCTAAATATGAAGACTTAGACTCCCGTGGTGATCTAGCGGAAATTAAGCCGGTAAATATATATATAGTAACTCAATATTAGTTTACGAGGGAAAAGAAAATGGCATTGATTTCTTCTTCCTTGATGATCATCCTCTCTCCTTGATTAGTTCATATAATACAAAAGCAAACACAACTTGTTTCCCAGTGATAGCAGAGCTAATTTTAGGTTGACGACAACGAATTGCAGTGACAGAAATGGAATACCGAATGAATACATACAAAATTAAACAAATGAAATCAACTGCATCATCAATTGTGAAACTTATCAGTGGCTTGATTGCCGGATAATAGAGTTGTTCCAATGCTGTCACCTAATCACAATTAACCCAACGTGCACGCTGGGAAAGAAGGAAAAGGAAAAAAAAAAAGGCGCCAGGATGCTCAGAACTTTCTATATATACCCTGCAATGCATGCTCACTTCTTCGCACTTAACCACATAGTTAGTTAAAGTCATTGCTAAAGTAATAATTAATAGAATCCACTGTGTGTTCTGTGATATAATATAGCAATGGCTTTAACGCTAGACCACGTAAGCTCTGTTGCTTCCATAATTTTCATCTTCTTCTTGTGGACTTGCAGCACATCTGGTGCTACGTCCCGCACATTCAATGGTGTTGAATCTTCCATTGCCGAAAAACATGAGCAATGGATGGCTGAGTATGGCCGCGTCTATACGCACGACGAAGAGAAGGCGATGCGTCGAGAGATATTCAAGCAGAACCTGGAGTTCATAGAGAAGTTCAACAATGAAGGAAACAGGAGCTACAAGGTAGGCCTAAACCCTTTTTCTGACCTCACCAACGAAGAATTCCTTGCCTCTCACACAGGAGCTGTGTTCAAGCCGCAAACTCAACCGCCAGCAGCAGCAACAACATCCAACTTTCGCTACCAAAATGTGAGTTTCAGTGACATTAAGCCAAGCTTGGACTGGAGACAGAAAGGAGCTGTCAACCATATAAAGAACCAAGGTCAATGCGGTACGTCATATTCATTGTTTCAAACAAATTAATGCACTGTGAGAAATGTTTCAAGGGACACTCACACTTCATTCACCATGTGATAAATTCTATTAGGTTGTGACCTTATTGAGATATCATTCAATAATAGATAGAATATAAGTCGGACACAATGTCTTATCAAATTAGTACATATAACACAACTCTACGTGCATCGTATGTATGTGTTGGAGTGTTGAAACTATTGTTTTGCTAATTAAACATGATGAGACGTTTACATGCATGATTTGCTTTAATTAATTGATTTATTTGCAGGGGCTTGTTGGGCCTTTTCAACAGTTGCAGCAATGGAGGGGATTATCCAAATTACATATGGCAAATTGGTTTCGTTGTCCGAGCAACAACTGGTGGATTGTGTTACCTCCAATCACGGGTGCAAGGGAGGTTTCCCGGACACAGCGTTTGCGTATATACAACAAAACCATGGTCTTGCGAGTGAAAAAGACTACAAATATGAGGGGGAAGATGGATCTTGTCGGATGGTTAGTTCTGTGGCCCAGACTCAAATTAGCGGTTATCAAGATGTGCCTCCGTCGAACGAGGAAGAGCTTCTCAAGGCAGTGGCTCACCAGCCCGTCTCAGTAGGCATTGATGCTAGTGGACAAGCATTTCAACAATACGATGGTGGCATTTACACTGGCGATTATTGTGGGACCCAGTTTAACCATGTAGTTACCATAATTGGGTATGGTGAAGATGCAAACGGTATTAAGTATTGGTTGATTAGGAATTCTTGGGGAGAAAGATGGGGTGAGGGTGGCTACATGAAGCTGCAGAGGGAGGTGGTTGGTGTTCCTGACGGTCTTTGCGGCATTGCCATGCATGCTTCTTATCCAGTTGTTTAAGTATGGAGTTGTGTTGTATGCACTCATTTAATGTGGGAAATTATGTCGACTAATATCCCATTAATTTATCATTACATGAGATTTTAATGTAGCCCATACTTTAAGGGGATCTATGTAAAGATTGATGGGTATGTAAATTGGTATGATGTCACACACATTAAAGCCTTACCTTATTATTATTAAGTATTTCTTTTTACATGTCCTGTACTACTTCTTCATAGGCTCCATCAAAAATCAGTGATATCTATGTGTGTTGTCATATATCCTATATATGCTTATGTATTACTACAATCGATGTATCATCTACAGACTAAGATCATGATTTGCCGTTACTTAATGTTTTTTCCATTTCAATTTTTCTTACAAAGAACTAATAAAACACTAGTTAAATAATTTGGATATCATTCCTTTTATGAATTAACTCATTGATTTGATCTTTGTCTACCAAAACACCCAAATTTCAGAAAAACTGTTGGTACCTTTTATTAATTACTAGTACTTAAACATTATAAAATGTAAAATGTTTGAAAAAAAAATATAAGAACGTAAAAATTTAGAAGATCAAAGCATTCAGAAGAGATTGAAGAATTATAAGGAAAAGGATGTTTCTTTAGTTTTACATAATGACATATATACATCACAAGAGATGTTAGAGAGAGGGGGGGAACACAATGAGGTTCAAGGTGAGGATGAGGGAGCTGTGGGGGAGAGTGTTGGAAGGGTTGTATGATAGAGTCAGGGAAGCAGGAGATTTCCAAAATCAACAAGATAACTGTGTGAATGATGAGTGTTAAACATCGTGGAAAAACCAATAAATGGGGCACAGAAAAATATAGGAGAAAGATAGAAAACAAAGAAAGTACGATTGTATATATTGAATTGTCAATTCACAATAGATGTTGAGCCTATTTATAGGCTGAAAACTTAACGGCCAAAACTCAACGACCAAAAATAAATTACAATCAATTACAAATCAAATCAATGAAAATTTAATATTATTATTCTTAACACCCTCCCTCAAGCTAAAGCTCCACGAGCTTTCAGCTTGTCACAAGTGAAGGTTGTTAACGGAAAACAAGAGCTGAGCCAAGGACTTGAAGGGAAAACATCGGGGACTGCGCAGAGGCAATGATAGGCAACATCGGAGACTGCACGGAGGCAGCGGCAGGCAACATCGGAACTACACGGAGGCAGCGATTACGGAAAACATCGGAGACTGCACAAAAGCAGCGATAGGCAACATTGGAGACTGCACGGAGGCAGCGATAGGTAACATCGGAGACTTGGAGAAGAGCACTGATCTGGCAACGACGACGGTGATGGGCGAGGACGGCAGAGGACACGAAAGCTTGAGAAAGATGAGGAATCGGAGATTGAAGGAGGGAGCCATGGCTTGAGAGAGATGACAGAGAGAGAGGGGTCTTGTTTGGGGAGAGAGAGAGAGATGGGGTTCACGGAGGGTACCATGGCTCTGATACCATGTTAAACATCGTGGAAAAACTGATAAATGGGGCACAGAAAAATATAGGAGAAAGATAGAAAACAGAGAAAGTACGATTGTATATATTGAGTTGTCAATTCGCAATAGATGTTGAGCCTATTTATAGGCTGAAAACTTAATGGCCAAAACTCAACGACCAAAAACAAATTACAATCATTTACAAATCAAATCAATCAAAATTTAATATTATTATTCTTAATGAGGGTTGGCATGGAAATGCTAAAGATGGAAAGAATAATCAGCAATCTCGCGGAAAATATGATCACGTGGGTGTTGAAAGCCTATAAGCACTTCAATTTTTGTTGAAAGCTTATTTACACTCTCAGTCGTTAAAAAACAATATATCCTTCTTTACGGCTTTCAGATCCTCGAGGGATCCAATTGCAGTATAGTCGGGTATAGTCGTATCCACAGGGAGTTGCAAAAATACCGTTCTTGAGTTTAGTTAATTAAACAATGAAGTGAAGGTTTGGAAAATTTGTTGATAGTTTAAATAAGTAAATAAACAACATAAAATAAATAGGCAACAAATCAGAGGTAGATCCAGAAGTTTGTTGGGAATTGAATCATATCATAGTCTCATGCATCCATTTACTTATTAGACAGAATTATCATTTCATTGATTGCCCGCCACCAGTTCTTAACTTGTTCATCGCTTTCACGCATGAAAAGGTCACAGGTTTCCTTTAGTAAGTTGTCACTTTCGCACACAGACTTAACAAAGTACACCAGCATTATTCCAGATGTTAAAACGGCTAATCCTTCATTCCAGTTACGGCAACAAGAATTAGGAATTGATTTAGATCCAACTTTAATGATTGTAACTTTCGTTCACAACATTTAAGCCTAGAATCTAGCTTAGCATAGCAATATTGATCTTAACTTGGTTACAACTTAATTAGTATAACTTTCGTTCATACAAGTAAGTCTCAAATCAAGAATCAAAACACTAAACAAAAGCTAGCATTAAGTATAAAATTATTCAAGCGAATCATAGAAACTGATAAATTCATATGCAAAAGTCACATGGATACAATCATACTACAATATTCATCAAAATCCCAACAACAAGAGGATTAGAATCCATCTTACAAGAGAATCTCAGAGGCAAGGTTTGGACACTTACCATGACACGTTCTCACACTATCATGACGACGGCCGCCGAGCTTCCTCGATCTCCTGGCTTCTTCAATGGCCTCCTCTTTATTGCTAAACTAACTTAAGCTTTGAAATTCAAGAAAATGAAGTGTTTTTGTAGGGAAAGGGATGTATGAGGGATCATTCTTGGAGTGGCACGACCTCCTCTATTTATAGGCAACATCTGATGACATCGCTCAGCGGTTTGGGCACCACCGCTGAGCGATTTGGTCATTACCGCTAGGCAGCCAGGCATTACCGCTGAGCTGCTAGTCATTTCTGGCGGCGTAATAAATGCTCCGGCAGCTTTTTGCAGGGGTGGCGCCGACATGTTAGGGTGGCGCCAGCTGGCGTCATAAATGCGGCGGCTGCAAGTGGCTCCGGTGGTACGATCACTCAGTGTAACATCCCGATTTTCTCTTAGAGGAATAATCGTGATTTATTAATTTTTCATAATGATTA
>QANU01008638.1:0-16788 GCA_003254905.1 Nissolia schottii
ATGGCTCGATCCGTTTCTCTTTTTCTCTTTTAGTGGGGCCCCTTAGTCATCATTTCATTTATATAGACCTATGCCTATTTTACATGTGTGGGCCTATGCCCGTCTTACATATCGTGGTCAAGTCTCTTTACATGCGTTGCTCGTAACCAATTTGTCTTGCTGAATCGGCAAGGGGCGTGTCTGTACGACGTTGCCAAGAGAATAGGGATTTCCTAATCATATAACTACTGACTCTGGCGAAGGCCGTCCGAATCCATGGTGATTCGTCGCCTCGGCTCTACTTTTATTTCCTAGGGTTCAATTATGATCTTCGTTAAATTTTGGCGTAAACGTCTAATTATCTAAGGTCGTCCTAACTCTTACGACGGCCTTTCCTCATGATGCATGCTCCAATTACACAAGTACATACATAACAATGCAGGCTGGACTCCATAGAACCTTTAAAAACATAAGTTTCCAGTAGGCATTCGAATGCTTAAAAGCTGTGCATTCGATTGCTTCTTTCAATCGAATCCCTTAGGGATTCAATCGGCTGAAATCCTTCTCGGGGTCTCATTCGATTGAAATCCTCAAGTATTCGATTGAAATCCATCGTGGCCTTTCATTCGAGTGAAATCCCCAAGTATTCGATTGAAATCCAAACTCTTCTTTCATTCGAATCCGTGGGAATTCAATCGAATGCTATCGTAGAAAAATCGCCCCAGAGAGCAAATTCTCCAGGGTTTTCTCCGCGTAATATTTTTCTCTTCTACAGTAATCCAATCCATACAGTTATGGTTTCCAAACCTCAAAATCATCTAAATCTAGCTTCCCTAACTTATTCCCTATAGTTTTTGTAAAATAGTTTTTCATTCACATACACAGAAATGCATTTAAACAATCATTAAACAAACCACATAGACAGTGGGCTTAGAGTTACCCACATCGGATGGAGATTCCGGTCCGGTGGAGTTGAAGTAGAGAATTTTCCCCCTCGCGGTGGTGAGTTCCCACGATTTTTCCGGAGTCCAAAAGCGCTTCCGCGATGTGCTTGAGTGGGACCTATGTTTATGTGAAAAGGAAATGAAAAGGACGTCTGAAGTGGCTATTTATAGCCCTGAGCCTTTTTCCTTTTCTCAATTTCCTTTTTCTTTTTCTTTTGTTTTTCTTTTGTTATTATTATTATTATTATATTATTATTATTACTATTTTTTTATTTATTTATTTATTCTAAAAGAGTTAATTATCTCCTAAGGAAGATAAATTCCCTTTAGGGCCGTTTTGGTCCCGTTTAATCGCGTTTAAATCAATTTCTCACACCTCGGTTGCCTTAAAAATATTCCGGGCACACCGTCGTGACCCATTGATCCGGGAGCTACCACTCGGGAACTCTTGACCGTTTTATCGGATGCAAAAATCCCACGAGCATTGCCCGGTGTCTGTAACGAATTCCGTTTGAGTCGAAATTCTCCCGGATGCGCTGGAAAATTTCCCAGACAACCCAACCTAGCTCCGGCCATTGATTCAAAGATTTTACCGGGTAAATTCCTCCCTTCGGGGTCCTCGGAATACTTTTCGATTCTCCATGACGGCTAACCCGCGGCTTTCCGTATACGAAATAATCGGGTTGTTACATGTTCTATATACATAATCATCCACATATTCCATGCACATATTACATACACATATCGTCATGTTCATGTAGCATATATATATATATATATATATATATCATATCTCCGTATCACATAGACATATCATATTCATGCCTGAGGTCGACTTGCCCGGAGGCAGCCTCCTCCGTATCATATCATGTTCATATTCAAATAGCACCTATACATATCATTGTGTTTACGTATCATATTGACATATCATTAGCACATATACATACCATTCTTATTCACGTGTCATAGCATATTCATATTTCATGTATGTATCATATGCACGTGTCATGTTCATGTATGGCATATTGAATGTTTGAGGGTTCCACTTGCCCGGGGGCAGCGTCCTCCGTGTCGTGTACATGTCATGTCATGTCCTTTTGCCTGTGTGGCATCTTGCATGCCTGAGGAAATCCACTAGCCCAAGGGCGACGTCCTCCATATCATGTCAATGCTTGAGGAAATCTGCTCGCCCCATGGCGGCATCCTCCATATCATGTAAATGCTTGAGGAAATCTGCTCGCCCCATGGCAGCGTCCTCCGTATCATGTAAATGCTTGAGGAAATCTGCTCACCCCATGGCGGCGTCCTCCATATCATGTTTGAGTGCAGGATGTTATGTTCATGTCGTGTTTGCATGTTCGTGTTATGGTATGCTCGTGTCATATGCATATCATGTCATCTTATCCATGTGGCATGTCATAATACCATATACGTATCATGTTGGCTAATGCATTTAGCAAGTCATAAAGTCATATACATCATACATCAACAATTATAATCCTATACAATGATCTAAGTTTCTATACTTGTTGGAACACGTAGAAAAGCTAAAATTTCAAATTCTTCAGTTTTCATTCGAATGCTTCAATCTGATGAATTCCTTCTCAGGAATTCATTCTGATGAATTCCTCCTAACTTCACTGTAATGTCAATTACCCCTTTCCCTATGTTCCAACAAGTACAGTTAAGTTTTTCTAACATCGAAACTACTCAAAATCATTTTCACAACTTAACTTTATATTTTTCACATAATATTTTCTAAATCGGATACACAAAAATGCACATATAACATCACATAGAAATCCGCATAGACAGTGGGCTTAGGATTACCCACCTCCAAATAAAATTCGGGATCGGTAGAAGTGATGAGGAAAATATCCCCTCCACGATGGTGTGCTCCTCCTATTTTTCCTAGGTTTAGTGGCGTAACCGCGATGTGCTGGAACGATACCGGCAGAGTAACTTTTCTTATATTCTTTCTTTACTTTCTGAAGCTTTGGGGAGCGTATTTATAGGCAAGGGTTCGGCCCCCCTGCTTCCATTTTTCTTTTCTTTTTCTTTTATTTTATTTTTGTAAAAATATAATATTATATTATTATTTTATGAAAATATCTAACTGATCATTTTTCACGCACGTACGGATATCCTAAAAATATTCCGAACACGTATTCGCGATCTACTAATTTCCCTAGTCATAGTGGCATGTCAGGTTAAGGTATTCGTGAATATTTCTCCGTGAGAGTATATTTTATGGATACCATTAGGATCTGACGAGATTTTCGATTTGGCCAAAAATTCACACAGACCTTGTGGCATCCCGGAAGACCATGAAACAATTATTTCGACTGGCGTTTGGAAGCAATTAATGTTCTAAATAATTTTTCCAATCCAAATAATCGCCTCTAATGTGCTTTTAATTAAGCAAAAATTGGGATTTTCGTGAAATTCTCGTGAGGGAAAAATTCGGGATGTTACACAGTTGGTATCAGAGCAGTTTGGTCCAATAGAGCCTGAGGACCAAGCCGCACTATGCTTTCGGGCATGAACTGGGTGCAGACTCAACGAGTTAAGATGTGCTGAGCCAGTGAGCATCGGTTCCTTTGAGGCTGATCACCTCAGGGTTCGCAGATGTCAATGGACAGCCATGTCGCTCAGAAGAGATGAGGTACGACGTTGCTCATGGTTGAGGGTTTTGCAGGTTTTTTAAAGGGTCGCGAAAGGCGACGGACTGCCGAAACCCTGGAAACGTGAGGAGTACAACGTTAATCGAGTTGCGATGTAGCCCGAGGTGAGTCGGAGGGTTGCCAAGGTAAGGAAAGCAATGGAGAGGTGTATATGAGTCTCTGAGGGAAGCAGGAAGCAGGCAGTCAGGAAGGAAGAGTGTTAAAAACACTTAAGGAAAAATATTCCAAGACTCATTCGAATGCTTCACAAATTAGGTTCATTCGAATGCAGACCTGAAGCTCATTCGAATGACAACAGCAAAATTGTCCAAATTGAAATGCATTTTGCATTTTGTGTTTCATTACATCCTGGAGCCTTCTCACTTCAGTCCTATATCCTATTTAGGGTTGAAAGCCGATGGACACCGAGGTAAACTTCTCCGATTTCCCGACTTTACCCCTCCATGGGAGAAGTTTGTTTGTTATGAGTTTGTCCCTGTTCAAGGTCAATTTTGGTAAAATTCTCGAATCCAACTGTACCAACCACACTGTTTTGGTGCAGGCAGGGTCCTAGACCTGACCACGAGCCGTTACGGCCGCTACGTTCGCTAACGACCCGTAAACGCCTCGCACAAAGGCAAAATCTCATACACCTGCATATCCGTTACGAGTTAGGTCAAACCCATCTACGTGGCCCTCATTCTATTTCCAATAGGCATGTAGGGACCAGCTGAGAGTTAGCCGGGAGCCATTACCCCCAAAATTACCATTTTGCCCCTGAACCCTAAATTGCTCCTAATACCCCCACAACTCTGAATTTCTTCCTTGTTCCACGAACTGAGACCTAATTTCTCACAACTCCTCCCTAGACACTACGTGTAGGTGCCGATGTGAGGTACCCAGCTGTCCAAAACCCTAAGTACTGTGTTTGGATGGAAATGCCCTTAAGGTGCGTAATTGAATTATTAAGTGTACTTTTAAAATGCATTCACTAAAGATTAAAGCAGAGGAGGATAACATAAACATTATATTAATAATTAGCCATAATTACATAAGTTAGGAGCCAGCCAGACCCGTTACAAGTAAAATTCCCAAAACGCCCCTAACCTATGATGTTTAGAAAATGCCATTTAGGCTACTATACATAATCCTAAGTACCCTAAATCCTAGGAAGCCCTAATGATCCTACTCCGCCTCCTCTGGAGTAGGTGCCGGATCCTCCTCCATAGCCACCGGGGCAAGACCGGAGGCCGAAGCACTCCCAGCCGAAGCGGACCTAGACCACCCCAGGTGTTCGTAAACGATGTCTAGCTCCCGATCCATCTGCATCACCACGTGCTCGAGGCACTCCAGACGCGACATATCCATGCTCGGAGCGTCGAAACAGATCAGGAATAGGTCCATCTAGGATTGCGAGAGGCCAGGCGTGGGTGCAGTCTCAGTGGAGGGGGAGGCAGCAGCTGCCGGGTCAGCAGAAGTGGACGGAGCCGAAGGCGAGGAAGGAACAGCCTTTTTTCTCGCACGAACACCCTGAGGCGCGCCGTACGCCAGCTGGTTGTCGTCCGTTAGAGAGATGTGCATCTTCGCCAAGCAACCGTAGTCGACCTTCCAGGTGACCTTAGGCGACCAATAGAAACCTCAGTTAGTCAAAACATAACCTGTTAAAAAGCTAAACCGATGTAACGGAAAGAGAAGGAATGAAGCTTATACCTGAGAGAGGGACCTGAAAATGGTGGAGCAGCTCCGTGATCTGCACGGCGTAGGGAAGCGTGTTGCCCTAAATCCGCGCTTGGCCCATGTGTTGCATCACAAGCAAGGCCTAGTTGAGCTCATGGCCTTCCGCCAAGGCCCAAAGCACCAAGCAGTCGTCCCTCGTCATCACGGAATGGTTTCCACTCCTCGGGACGAGGGTATGGGTCAGCAGGAAGTGGTAGATGCGCTGATCTACCGGGAGGCCGCTGACCTGCGGCCGATTCTTGGAACTCTTGACACCGGAATGGCCGATGGTGTCCAGAGTTAGATCCTCGCCAAATGGGACCCCGACCGAAGTAAATGCCAACTCGGACACACCGAAGGACAGCTCGTGTCTGGTGGCCGGTATCTCGAGGATTGACCCGAACTACTCTAGGGTCATCTCGATCGGGACGCCGCAAACCTCGATCGTCAGCACGTTATCGTTGATTCGTATGTTACTATAGAACATGCGGACCAACTGCGAGTACACCGGGTGGCTGAAGCAGACAAACTCTAGCAGTTCGTCGGAGTCGAGGTAGGTCAGGACCTCTGCCGAAGCTTCCTCAAATGTATCCCGATCTAGGATTTTGGGCTCCATGATGTCCCTTTCCTTGTAACTGGTCTCGAAGTTTTGCCATTGTGCTTTGGACGAGAACCAGTGCGGGAGGTTTGGTGGAGGTGACGGACCCGGTGTAACATCCCAGTTTTTCTTAGCAAAGATTTCGCATAATAAACTCGTGAACGAAATCCATCAGACGTTGGAAGCGTGAGCTGTAGGTGTCCGTCAAGCACTGGGTGTGCGGGACTATGCAGCTCAGGTGGATAAGTGCGGAGTTAGGAGAATCTGAAAGAAATAGAAGGAGTATAGAGTACCAAGGAGCTTAGGAATAAAAGAGGATGCCCGGGAACGCTAGCCATGCTGGAGACGTCAGGAAGGTAGAAGCCTGATTACCTAGGACTCGAGTGTTTGTAGAAATTATTATGTTTGGTATTTCCAAATTCTGCTGACACTCAAATGACTCCTCTCGACCCCCAGAGATGGATGAAAAACTTAAAGTGTCGAAAAAACGGAAATCGGGTCAGTTTTGGACGATTCCGAAGACACTAGAACAGTCCCGTTTAGCCCCTGTCTAGCCAGTAGAACTGAGCAGAGAGTCTCAAGTCTCTGGGAATCCAACTTGTACCCGGAGAAAGTCCCAAATACCTTAGATTAGCCCCACAACCTTATTGGGAAGTTTGGGAGATAGCGAAACCGCAAGCGGAACGGGTGTCCGCAGACACAGGAGCTTAACGATGTATTAAAGGTATCTGTGAAAAATACTCCTCCAGAGAAAAATTCACAAACACCTTCTAATAATAATATTCTTAGGAAGAGGGAAATTGGAGGATCACGACGGTATAAGCAGAATATTTTTCGGACGACCGTGCGCGATGCACCGGGACTTCGAACGATCAAAAATGAGCAAAGCGGGACCAAGGTGGGACCCAATCTGATTTAGCACGTGGGGAGGTAGATATTTTCAATAAAAATAATTAAATATTCATTGATTTGACTTGATGATTATCCAAACTAATTAAATAATTAGAAAATGAAATTAAAAGGGCATTTTGGTAATTTTTGCCAAGGGCAAAATGGTAAAATGGGCATTCAGCCCTTGGGCTATAAATACCCCTCCCCAAAACTGAAAATGACATGAAAAATTGGAATCCTTGCCAGAACTCTGTCCATTTGCCCGATCGACTGCTGTTCTGTCAAACCGGAGACGTAAACACCGCCTGCCTTCAACCCAGTTCACTTCCTCCACAAATCCCCTAACCCTTAGCCATGAAAATCACTTCAAAAACCCAAGGAAAGCTGCAGCAATTTCGGCCAAGAGGAGCTAGGAGGCGTCAAAGTAACCTAGGAGCCAGCAGGAAGCGTCAGAACCGGGAAAGGTGGGTAAACCTGACATAACCACTGTCTGTGTGGCTTAAGATGTTTGATGATATTCTTGTGATATGCATGCTAGGATAGATTAGGTTCTTGCTAGGTTATTTTCTTTGATTAATGATGATGGAAGTTATGTGAATATGTGTTCTATGTGCTAGAGATGCTATGTGTTACATGAACCTAGGCTAGGAAAGCATGAACTTGTGGTTCGAATTGATTATGGAAATGATTTTTGAAAGCTTGAAAGTATGTTATGGCTGTTAGAAATTTGAAACACCCCTAGCTAACTGTTTACCCGTACGTAGTAAACAATGCTCACTAGGTTGTTTTCTACCTTGGTTGGGATTACTTTTAGCCCCTACTTTTAGCTTTGCAAATATTTCTTACTGGAAAATATGGACCGTTTTACAAATTGTTCCATTACTGTATCAGTTTGCAAATTAGGAGCCATGCGTGAACAAGGAAACATATATATAGATACAAGGGCTAAAGAACCTGTCAGTTGAGGTAGTGACAAGCTGGAGAAATATACATATACGTATAAGCAAAATTTAAGGTCCAACATATAATTACACATTGCTTATTAATAAATAATGATACAAACAGTTAACAATAGTCATAGATCCTAGTACACAATATCTATCAATCTATTGCTGACGTCTTCACTTGGCTTCGGCCGGGAACTGTCCTGTTGCGGTCGATTGTCGATCCCTTCGCTTTGCATACCTGGACCCATAAGGGGTGGGGGTGAGAACAGTAGGTTCTCAGTGGGAGTTCCTCGCGGTATCTATCGTTCATTACTCCGTTACCTTCCAGGCCACCCAGGAAATCTCTACGTGTCATGCATACTAAGATCCTACTGGTTATTGTCTTTGTCTAGGTCCTAAATGGCTTTATCTACTTTACAAGGTGATTGGAACACTAATCTTGTCATTACTTAGGCTTCGTGCTTTATTAATATTTCGTTACTGCTAACGACATAATAGTCGTCTTGGGACGCTCCCTTGACGATACATAATGCATAAACGTATATAAATACATACATACTTGCATACATACTGGCATACATACATACATACATACATTCATTCATTCTTGCATGTTACTACTAACTACATAGTGCATGGGGGAAACTTTGGGAATTTCTTACGCGCTCTGTGGCTACGTCCTACTTAGTCCTTACACCTTTGTAGCCGTGGCCTCGGCCTACAACCGCTTTTTGCTACTATTGCACCCGGCAGCGCTCTTTACTGGTATGGTAGCTAACCATGTAAGGCTCATAGGTGGTAAACATCGAATGCAATTAGTGCAACCATCCCCTCTTTCTGGAATGGCGAGGGATCAGACCTATGAATGATCAGGCGTGGACACGCTTTGACCAGCCCTATGGCTTGATCCGTTTCTCTTTTTCTCTTTTAGTGGGACCCCTTAGTCATCATTTCATTGATACTGACCTATGCCTGTTTTACATGTGTGGGCCTATGCCCGTCTTACATATCGTGGTCAGGTCTCTTTACCTGCGTTGCTCGTAACCAATTCGTCTTGCTGAACTGGCGAGGGGCGTGTCTGTAAGACTTTGCCAAGAGAATAGGGATTCCTAATCATATAACTAGACTCCTTAACTTGGTCTACCGCACTAACTGGGGTCGGGACCTTCCTAACCTTTCTTGATTCCCTAATGTTCAATCATGGTCTTCGTTAAATTTTAACGGAAACATCTAATTATCTAAGGTCATCCTAACTCTATCGACGGCCTCTCCTCATGATGCATGCTCAAATTACACAAGTACATACATAACCACACAGATTGGATTCCATAGAACCTTTAAAATCATAAGTTTCCAGTAGGCATTCGAATGCTTAAAAACTGTGCATTCGATTGCTTCTTTCAATCGAATCCCTTAGGGATTCAATCGGCTGAAATCCTCCTCGGGGTCTCATTCGATTGAAATCCTCAAGTATTCGATTGAAATCCATCGCGGTCTTTCATTCGAGTGAAATCCTCAAGTATTCGATTGAAATCCAAACTCTTCTTTCATTCGAATCCGTGGGAATTCAATCGAATGCTACAGTAAAAAAATCGCCCCAGAGAGCAAATTCTCCAGGGTTTGCTCCGCGTAACATTTTTCACTTCTACAGTAATCCAATCCATACAGTTATGATTTCCAAACCTCAAAATCCTCTAAATCTAGCTTCCCTAACTCATTTCTCATAGTTTTTGCAAAATAGTTTTTCATTCACATACACAGAAATGCATTTAAACAATCATTAAACAAACCACATAGACAGTGGGCTTAGAGTTACCCACCTCAAAATAAAATTCGGGATCGGTAGAAGTGAAGAGAAAAATATCCTCTTCGCGTAGGCATATTCATCCTATTTTTTCCGGAGTCCGGCAGCGCTTCCGCGATGTACACGAACAGAACCGAAACAGAACAAAATAGAGAAGGAAATGAAGCAGCAAGCTTCGGTTGGCTTGCCTATTTATAGGCAGCCTCCCTTGCCACTGTACTTCATATTTTCACATATATATATATATATTATATCATTATTATTATTGTTATACTTTATTAGTATTATCATTATATTATTATAATTATTACTATACATATACACCCCTCCCCCTGTTTCTTGTATATATATTTATACTATGATTATTATATTTTATTATATATATATTGTATATTATATTATATTAGTGTATATATATATATATATATATGTTTCTTGTAACAGTAGTGGCCATTCGGCCACTGTTACTACTGCTACTACTACTACTACTATTATTATTATTATTATTATTATCATTATCATCATCATCATCTTAGAAAATATTTTAGCATATGGATAACTATTAAGGTTTTCTGACCGGTTTTGATCACGTTTGATCGTGTGGGGTCATTATTTGCTCAGGAATGGATGGCCTAAAAATATTTCGGACATATCACCGTGATCTACTAATTTTTCCTAATCATATGAGTATGTCAGGTTAAGGTATTTGTGATATATTACCCGGGGGTAATTTTCACAGATACATTAGGTACCTACCGAAGTCCCGGCTTTCGGCAAAATTTAGCGCAGACCTTGCGGCACTCCACGAGATCAAGAAACAATTATTTGACTGGCATTTGAAAGAGATAAATTTTCTAAATAATTTTTCCAGCCTAAATAATTGCCTCTAATGTGCTTTTAATTAAGCGGAATTAAGACTAGAGCGAAATCTCCATAAGGGAAAATTTTGGGTTGTTACATTCCACCCCCTTACAGAAATTTCGTCCTCGAAATTTAGAGGTAGTTAGAATTTGTACCGCTAGAACCATCCAGGGTAGGCCTTTCTCACATCGTCTTCCCTTTACTAGTCTTATCTCCACAAGTTCCCAAACTCTCCACGTGCGTCCTGGTTGCGTATTCCCCAATTGACATGTCTTCTTGGTGTAGCCCCTAGACTCCGCTTCACCTTGGGTCTTGAGGTTCCTCGAGAAGTATACGTTGGCATTGAGGTCTTGGATTAACTCCAGGCAGGGGGCAACTCCATTTACTCTAGGAGGGGTCTAACCGTGTTCCACCATGCTCTTGCTGCGTTCTTTTATCTCCTAGTGGTGCAACAGATTTTCTAGGCATCAGTGCATGGAATCTCCTTGAAAATTGATTACAACTCCCTGAATCACGTGCTCATTTGTCGTAATTCCATAACTTCTCTAATGGATTGTTAATCCTAAGGGTCATCTTATGATTTCTAGTTTTCCTTATGTACTAGGTTAATCCAGACACAAGGTTTATTAAAGTGTCCATGCGCCTATTATTATTTATTTTCTTCCATCTATTTTAGATTTGATTTCCTCCTGCGATTTCCAAGGTTCCTCTAATTTCCGTCTTACTCTTGATCCTCCTAATTAACCAGACTGGTGCAACCTAAGCTTTATAATCTTTAGGTGCCAAGGGTTTTCTCCTTACTATGGTATAGCTATTCCTCGCAATCCTTTCTATACCCCCTTGAGGCTCCTCTAATTATTCTTACCAAATCACCTCCTTGCATCAGAAACATCTTCCATCGTATTAACCCTTCCTGTGGATGACTCTCTCTCCTGCCTATGGGATTCTTGGGGAAAGGAATTTGGTTAGGGATCCTAGTTCAAGGGACGAATCCCAAAGGGAATTACTTATTTGTTTGAGGGATTTTAAACTTATGGCAAGGTAGGGGTATACTAAACCTATAAGATTTCTATCAGCCTATTCTCTATTAGGGTTCTACCTATCTCTATGCTTATAATTTGTTGCCAAGCTTTGTCTGACCTCTATGCCACTTCCTACTTCTTCGGTTAACGAAACTTAGTCTAGGTAATCTATTCGAATTTTAGGTTTCCTAGGGGTTGTCGCTTGCTTTTACTATGTGGAATCCGCTATCTGTTGTGATCTTCCTTAAACTAGTTAGGGTCTCTATTCCATTTTCTCCCTAACTACTGTTCTATATTTAAACGGTACACTCGTATTGACTACACCATTCTCCTAACCAATCTTATTAGGATACCTAAACTAACCAGGTGCTTTTTAAAGATCTCTTAGTTATTCGGGAATCCCATTGTGTTATTAAGGAATATCTTTTTAAATTTTTATGCTGCGTAAAGGTAATTAATTAATTATTATTATTATTTTTTTAATTTATTAAGTCTAATTTCCTTATCAAATGCAAGGGTACATCTTGCATCATGGTTCGAATTTTGGAAAACGAAGGCTTGATCTGCTCGAGGCGCCGAAATAGAAGAATCGTGATCTTACTCCATTAGAATAGGTTGACGGGGTCAACTAGGTTCTATTGAAAATGGGATGACATGACTCTTAAAACATGCAACGGAATGAGGAGAGAGAACTATCTCAGATTCTATTCCTTCAAAGGAATGGAGCGTCCAACCTTAACCCAAAAATCTTCCATAGAGAAAGTCAAAGATTGGCAAGAGCACGAATGTGAAACGGTGTAAAGGTTCAGGCCTTTTTCCAAAGGATCCCTTGCTGAAGTGAACGTATAGGCATAGGGGAGTGTTTTACCGAGGATAGGAATAAAGGATTTTCTAAAGAAAGTCTTGCTGGATGGATGAATGCATGTGCGTGGGAGTACTTTAATTGAGAGGATGAGCAAAAGGCTTCCCATGGTTAGGGGTTCACTTTCCGAACGATCCGTTCTCTTCCAATAAGTAACGGTCTAATAGCAGGGAGACACTTAGCAGAAGGCCAAGTTCCTCAAGAATAAGATTTACAGAGTCCACTCTATACTAGCCATCAAGCCCTGAATACACTTTACAAGACACAGAGTTAGCTAGGCTCTATGTTCCTGAAAAACTCAACAGTTGAATGAAAGCAAAGCTATAGAGTGTATTATGCCACACTACTCCTTATCTTAAAAGACGAGGCTTAGTGCATGGCGAACTTATTCAGAATAGGCACAAGAGCAAGAGCAGATCAGTGTTTCAGTCCCACTGATTTATGCACTTGGATCTGATGCTCAAGGGTGCTATACTTAAACACCGTGCAAGCTGAAAATGAGACATGCTCAGAAGTGTAGATAAGCTCAGTCCTCAAGCTCCATTAGACCAAACTGCTCTGATACCAAATGAAACACCCCCAGCTAACTGTTTACCCGTACGTAGTAAACAATGCTCACTAGGTTGTTTTCTGCTTTGGTTGGGATTACTTTTAGCCCCTACTTTTAGCTTTGCAAATATTTCTTATTGGAAAATATGGACCATTTTAAAAATTGTTCCATTACTGTATCAGTTTGCAAATTAGGAGCCATGTGTGAACAAGGAAACATATATATAGATACAAGGGCTAAAGAACCTGTCAGTTGAGGTAGTGACAAGCTGGAGAAATATACATATACGTATAAGCAAAATTTAAGATCCAACATATAATTACACATTGCTTATTAATAAATAATGATACAAACAGTTATCAATAGTCATAGATCCTAGTACACAATATCTATCAATCTATTGTTGACGTCTTCACTTGGCTTCGGCCGGGAACTGTCCTGTTGCGGTTGATCGTCGATCCCTTTGCTTTGCATACCTGGACCCGTAAGGAGTGGGGGTGAGAACAGTAGGTTCTCAGTGGGAGCTCCTCGCGGTATCTATCGTTCGTTACTCCGTTATCTTCCAGGCCACCCAGGAGATCTCTACTTGTCATGCATACTAAGATCCTACTGGTTATTGTCTTTGTCTAGGTCCTGAATGGCTTTATCTACTTTACTAGGTGATTGGATAACTAATCTTGTCATTACTTAGGCTTCGTGCTTTATTAACATTTCGTTACTGCTAATGACATAATAGTCATCTTGGGACGCTCCCTTGACGATACATAATGCATAAACGTATATAAATACATACATACTTGCATACATACTGGCATACATACATACATACATACATTCATTCATTCTTGCATGTTACTACTAACTACATAGTGCATGGGGGAAACTTTGGGAATTTCTTACGCACTCTGTGGCTACGTCCTACTTAGTCCTTACACCTTTGTAGCCGTGGCCTCGGCCTACAACCGCTTTTTGCTACTATTGCACCCGGCAGCGCTCTTTACTGGTATGGTAGCTAACCATGTAAGGCTCATAGGAGGTAAACATCGAATGCAATTAGTGCAACCATCCCCTCTTTCTGGAATGGCGAGGGATCAGACCTATGAATGATCAGGCGTGGACACGCTTTGACCAGCCCTATGGCTTGATCCGTTTCTCTTTTTCTCTTTTAGTGGGACCCCTTAGTCATCATTTCATTGATACTGACCTATGCCTGTTTTACATGTGTGGGCCTATGCCCGTCTTACATATCGTGGTCAGGTCTCTTTACCTGCGTTGCTCGTAACCAATTCGTCTTGCTGAACTGGCGAGGGGCGTGTCTGTAAGACTTTGCCAAGAGAATAGGGATTCCTAATCATATAACTAGACTCCTTAACTTGGTCTACCGCACTAACTGGGGTCGGGACCTTCCTAACCTTTCTTGATTCCCTAATGTTCAATCATGGTCTTCGTTAAATTTTAACGGAAACATCTAATTATCTAAGGTCATCCTAACTCTATCGACGGCCTCTCCTCATGATGCATGCTCAAATTACACAAGTACATACATAACCACACAGATTGGATTCCATAGAACCTTTAAAATCATAAGTTTCCAGTAGGCATTCGAATGCTTAAAAACTGTGCATTCGATTGCTTCTTTCAATCGAATCCCTTAGGGATTCAATCGGCTGAAATCCTCCTCGGGGTCTCATTCGATTGAAATCCTCAAGTATTCGATTGAAATCCATCGCGGTCTTGCATTCGAGTGAAATCCTCAAGTATTCGATTGAAATCCAAAGTCTTCTTTCATTCGAATCCGTAAGAATTCAATCGAATGCTACAGTAAAAAAATCGCCCCAGAGAGCAAATTCTCCAGGGTTTGCTCCGCGTAACATTTTTCACTTCTACAGTAATCCAATCCATACAGTTATGATTTCCAAACCTCAAAATCCTCTAAATCTAGCTTCCCTAACTCATTTCTCATAGTTTTTGCAAAATAGTTTTTCATTCACATACACAGAAATGCATTTAAACAATCATTAAACAAACCACATAGACAGTGGGCTTAGAGTTACCCACCTCAAAATAAAATTCGGGATCGGTAGAAGTGAAGAGAAAAATATCCTCTTCGCGTAGGCATATTCATCCTATTTTTTCCGGAGTCCGGCAGCGCTTCCGCGATGTACACGAACAGAACCGAAACAGAACAAAATAGAGAAGGAAATGAAGCAGCAAGCTTCGGTTGGCTTGCCTATTTATAGGCAGCCTCCCTTGCCACTGTACTTCATATTTTCACACACACACACATATATATATATATATTATATCATTATTATTATTGTTATACTTTATTAGTATTATCATTATATTATTATAATTATTACTATACATATACACCCCCTCCCCCTGTTTCTTGTATATATATATATTTATACTATGATTATTATACTTTATTATATATATATTGTATATTATATTATATTATAATATATATATATATATATATATATATATATATGTTTCTTGTAACAGCAGTGGCCATTCAGCCACTGTTACTACTACTACTATTATTATTATTATCATCATCATCATCATCTTAGAAAATATTTTAGCATATGGATAACTATTAAGGTTTTCTGATCGGTTTTGATCACGTTTGATCGCGTGGGGTCATTATTTGCTCAGGAATGGATGGCTTAAAAATATTTCGGACATACCACCGTGCTCTACTAATTTTTCCTGATCATATGAGTATGTCAGGTTAAGGTATTTGTGATGTATTACCCGGGGGTAATTTTCACAGATACCTTAGCTACCTACCGAAGTCCCGACTTTCGGCAAAATTTAGCACAGACCTTGCGGCACTCCGCGAGATCAAGAAACAATTATTTAACTGGCATTTGAAAGAGATAAATTTTCTAAATAATTTTTCCAGTCTAAATAATCGCCTCTAATGTGCTTTTAATTAAGCGGAATTAGGACTTGAGCGAAATCTCCATAAGGGAAAAATTTGGGTTGTTACAGAAATTAGTTAGGAATGATGGAAGAAATGCTCTAAGAATTGGTACTAAGGAACCTTGTAGAACATGGAAAATTGCAAGAATTAGGGGCTGAAATTCGTCAGGACCCGCTGAGCGGCCAGGGATTTCGCTGAGCGGCCTGGGAGTGCTGAGCAGTATGGGAATGCCGCTGAGCGGTCTTCAGCACTGAGCGGTATACCCTAGGCGCTGAGCGGCCTGAACGAAGACATCCCTCCCCTTTTCGAAAACTTGTCATTGTCTGAACAAAAATCCAACTTTTTATACGGCTTGCAATTATCCATGGGTCTATTGACTTTACTGAGTATGTTAAATGTTATGATTTAAGGATTTATGTTCAAACGCTTTCTAAGGTATGATAAAGGTTATGAAATAAAGCTTTATGTTTAATGCATATGAACTGTAATTGGAATGGACTAGAATGATGAATGTTATGTGATTATGTGTCATGGAAATGGCTTTACGAAAGGAAAGGAAAGGAAAAAGGAAAAGAAAGGAAAGGAAAGGAAAAGAAAAGGAATAGGGCATGACGTCACTAAGTCCCAAAAAGGAAAAAGGAAAGGAAGGAAAAAGGAATCTTTTCCTAGCTGTGCGTAATAGCCGGCAGGAAGGGCAAGTTGAACCCTGGGCATGCCTTGTCCCTAGCATAAGGACGGGGTAGCATCCCCTCGCCATCCCTAGCATAAGGATGGATTCTCCTATCGTGAGCTACTGAGGTTAAGCGCTGCCCAGTCCTCACGGTACTGAGACACCAAGGAAGCCTGTCTCGGTAGGCCACCGTTACGGGGGGGTTGAGCTTGAAGTATGTGCTCTAACTGATATAACTGTACATAAGTAGAGGTGCGAAGAAGCTTATAATTAAAATGGGCATGTGATAAGTGCCTAATTTTCATAATTCTTATTAATTAAAATGGCACTTATCCGTTTATGTTTT
>QANU01008641.1:0-58744 GCA_003254905.1 Nissolia schottii
AATATGCAAGAATAAGTGCCATTTTAAATGATGAAAATTGTATATTTTGGGCACTTATCAGTGGGTTTGTAAATATTGGGCCTTTCTCCACATAGGAAGGGAGCCCAGCCCAACCCAACAGTTACAACTACAAGAAGAAAAGAACATAGTTAGCTATCTTGGTTGCTCAATATTAAATAGATGGAAGTGTGTAATCACCTTTCACTGCGGAGTTATTATGTAAACAAGTCTTACAAATATAAGAGGGAATATAAATGTTTTAGATGGGGGTGTAAACATTTGATGCAGTTGATTGCGTTTTAGTGAATGTAAGAAAAGAAAATGAAAATCTCTGCAGTTTGTTTTCATTTTCATACTAACACTTATGTGAGAGATATTACATGCTTGCTTCTATTAGAAACTGCATCAGGGTGAGTCCATGGATCACCACAGATGGTCTATAAGATTACAACAAGTATCAACAATGACCAGAGACCTCAATTTTAAAAAATAACATAGATTGTGCCAAAGCATTAGAAAAAATTAAATCCGTGATCCAAGTATGCATGTTACTTGTTAAACCTCTATAGAATCTGTTACTTATTCAAAACTGGCACATAGAAGGCTTACAAGATAAACATACCTTCGAGTTCCACAGCCACATCTGCCGTGTAATCTTTATCCCTTATCTGCTACCAAATTGTTACTTACCACCCAAGATAGAAGTCTTGGGCCCTCTGAGCGGCACTTATATCTTCACTATTATTTGTTTGAGGAACAAACCCCAAAAGTAAGGAGCAGTTAGAAAGATAAGAATGAGAACACCGTTGAGGTGGAAGGAATCCTGCATCATAACCCCCAGTTGCAAACACATTTCCCTCATTCACCGTGGTCCAGTATTTAACTCTATCACCAAACTCTCTGAAGCACACATCCGCATATGCTGTGAAGTCTTTTCTGCAACCATGCATGGGCAAATGGGTAATGTTATCTGTACATACCAAATAAGACATTAATTCACATTTGTGGATTCCTACAAGATGAAGACCGACAAAAAAGATTAAATTATTCCCTGCTTACTACTTGGAATTAAGGACTTGTCTTAATTAGTTGTTAGTTAAACTTCAAAATCTAGTTTATATATGAACCTTGGCTTATCAGTTCATTGATAAGGTTGTGGTAATAATCTAATCCCTTCGGATTGATTGGACCTTTCCCATCTGGTAACAAAGGACACAAAAAGATGGTGTGAAATACCAAGATTGTTCAGGCATGGCACCAAAATCGAATCAACTGTGTATTAAGTATAGATAGCTTTATACATTATTTAAAGTGAAGTTTCTCACTTTATATTCTAAAGTGAGACTTTAGAAGGATTTCACTTTAGAGGATCTAAATCCTTATTTTTTGACACTAGTCTTGATTATAAACAACTCTTACGTATAAGGGTGGACAATGCACAAATTCACCTTATCTTGTGCTGAATGTTAACTTATATTTATTAAAAATGAAGGGTGGTAAGGATTCACACACGCACACACTGCATCTACTAACCTTATATTTGTGGTATTGATCGCATGCAATGCCTCCATCACCAGTGTACATCTGAGCTGGAAAATTTAATTGGCAATGGGGAATTTCATTATTGTAATGTAAATAAGGATTTTGTAACATGACCCCTAGTAATTATTTGTAATTAACAAAATCAACAGCATAAATACAAAGCTAATCACTTGAGTATGTCACCATCAGTATATTTTATGAGCACAAACCCTTGGACTACATGAAACTAATAATAATTGCCTTTTCTTCCCCTCTCTTTTATCATTATTATTCCTATAACGCGAAATTCTTACTTTTCCTGATTTTCTGGGTTCTTATAGTATACAAATCACATTCTAATGTTTTAGTTACTATTGTTTTCTTATGGATTCACAATCTTAAGTGTCACACTAACTACAAATATGTTTAACTATTTCCTTTACTACTTCAAAGTTGATATGATTGGATAACAATGTATAAAAGTTTTACAACTATATAGTTGTGTTTGGTTGTTGAGATAAGACAGAGAGGCATGAGAACAAAGATATACAAGTCAGTCTTATATTCTTTGATAACAGTGTACAAAACACACTTATTCGTATCTATATCTTGTTTGGTTTAATAGAAACAAGACAAAATACACTCCAAATGACTTAAAATAGTCTTATAGCATTAATTTAATAGAAAAAAATTTAAAAAAACACACATTATCCTAGGTTGTGTCCTTGTGTCTTGTCTCCGTGTCCCAGCAAAATAGAGGTACGGAAAATAAATAAATTTTCTGTTTTGAGACAGAAATTTTTGTGTCTTTGTCTCAATAAACAAATAAGATTTTTATTTGTGTCTCAGTATTTCTACCTTTTCTTAGTAAACAAACATTGATTATCTGCGCAACAATTAAACTCCTATGTACATGAGTAAAATAGTTAAAAGAGATGGCACCGTTGCCGGCATGAGCGAAGGTATCCCATATGCTTGGCTTCCTTCCATCTTCATCTGCTGCACCTTCAACCTTTCCACATCATCCCAATTTCCAAATACATGGTTTAATACAAAATTCAGCAATAGAACGAGATAACCAGTATAGTAAATACTAAATAGTGATACTCTCATGAACAAAAAATAATGAAAAGAGTACTTATATATGGAAACAGAGAAGTAAGGGGAACCTGATAAGCTAATGTTGATGCACCAAACAAGAAGTGAGGTGGGAACTCATCTCTGCTCAATCCATTAGCTACCAATAAGGATGAAGCCAACAATTCCACCATAACTAACACCTTCATCCACATCCTTCTTTATTATGCTCTGTGTTGTGCTTTTGGAATATATATGAAGCATGTATTCATACATAATGCATAATTCTTAACCGCAAAAGAAGTGCAAGTCAAAAACACAAACAAAACGTCAAAGAAAGAAGCATATTAAATTTTTTTATTACCTATGTGGACACAGAAGAGAGAGAGACATGGAAGCCTCTAGTTTTCCGCCAGCCATGACTTAATGTACCCATGTATAGTAGGAGCTTCTTTTTTGTTTTGTGTATGCGCGTGATTAGTTACACGTCCAGATTTCATTCCTCAAAAGCTCCAAAAATGACGTGTATAAAAAATGCTTTTGCTGCTTGTTTCCTTGACAAAAGAAACAATAAATTCAGAATATTAACTGTAGTGCTAGAATTTTAGATAGAATTTGTTGGCGAGAATGGTATAGTTTTTAAGTGAGATTTTTGTGAGAGAATATTTAATTGACTTACATTTTATTTTAGATCTCATTTCAGGGAAAGAAATCCCTTATTCTAAAAATGAAAAGCAGACTTTTTTAGAGGTGTCATGTAAACTCATTTTACATGGGATCTTTTTTTAAATCAATCTCATTGGCCGACAAATAAGATTTTAATAGGGATCACTTGAAGGAGATTTCATATTAATGAAATCTCATTTAATGATAAATAAGGTGTGAGTGGACTTAATATCACGTACAAAATGAGTACAAATAATATTGTTCATGTTTTTAATGGAGCATACTACCTAACTTTTTTTTTTTACTGTTGCGAAAGATATCACTGTTTTGCAGAGGCTGTAAATAAATGATAAATATACAGCATATACGGAAAGGAAGCATTTTCTACAATGATCAAAATCAAATGTACATAATTACTACTCTTTATTTCTCCCCCTTTTTATATATCCAAAAGATTAGTACAACAAAACCATTACAAAACCTGCATTACTCCCTCCCATAATGTCCCACGCTCTACTCCTAAATGCAGTGCAGCTTGCACAATTATTTTTTGAACAAACTAGCCAATTCACCTTTCTCATACATAGAGGTCAATATATCACAACCTCCAACCAGTTCACCATTCACAAAGATCTGAGGGAATGTGGGCCAATTGCTGTAACTTTTCAGTGTCTCCCTCAATCCGTAGCTATAATTTTCGTCCAGCACATCTACACTCTCATAATCCGTAGCATGCCTATCACCCTCTGCGAGAATGCGCATTGCGGCGCCCTTCTAGAACCCTTAATGCAATCGAAGATCGGCCTTCCTCTTAGGCGGCTGCCTGATCCAAGTGGCGTTTCCTGATTCACTACCAGGTGGAACTTTTCCGGTGACTTTTTTGTGTTCTTCCATCCAAGACTTCCCTGCTTCGGTTAGAGCTGCTCTGTCCGGCTCATCCACAACCCCAGCCTAAATCAGACAGTTTCACAATGAAAAATTCACCACCGGGAAGGTAATATCACAGAAGATTTAGAGAATGCTGATCTTGATCAAATTAAAAATGATGTTTAGGAGAGCACATACAACAACAACTAAGTCTTTTTCCACTATGTGAGATTGGCTACATGGATCAGACGACACCATAGTGTCCTATCAAGAACCATGTTTTCATTCATGTGTTTAGGAGAGCATATTATTTATTTTATTTTATTTTGGATAGAAGAAAAATTTCATTAAGAAGAAGAAAAGAGAATCACAAAAGATACGAGGACAAGAGATCCTCTAAAAAGAAACAAGAACAAGAAAACTAGCAATGAAGTAAAGCTCCCCCTTCTCTCAACATATCTAAGAGGAAAAAACCTTTAAAAAGATTATGAGCTTTGTGCCAAATAGCCAAATGCATAATCCTTTCCCACAAAACTTGCTTGTTAGAGAATTTGTCAATGAAGGTGCGAGAGTTGCATTCTAACCAAATGCACCAAATAGTAGCAAAAACTGCACATTGCCACAAGAATTTGGCTTCCTTTCTTTTCCCAAAACCCACATAGCTTATCGCCAATAATTTATCATAGTTTAGCAGAGCATATTATTATGATTATATAACCCAAAAATTTCAGGAGACTGTACCACTTCCAATACTGTTGGTTTGCATTTTGCATCTGTGATCAAGTCTACTTTGCCTGTTTTAAATAACATTAAAAAGCAGGAAAAAGACACATTTTCTCTTTCTTCCCTCAATTTACATCTAATTGTCCTATTCTGCAGCCAATGACCATATGTACTGTGCATGGATTCAATACTTCTTTAACAACGAAGATGTAAATCCCCATTGGTCTTCCTCAAAGCTTCAAAGTAATTCATGGTGTTAAATGAAATTTGTGGTGTTATATGGTTCAACCTCAAAGCTTCATAGTTTGTCTCTTTATTGAGGATTTCTTATCCTCTACCTTCTATAATTCTCTTATCTACTTAATGAAATTCTTCTTTTACCCCCCAAAAAAAAATGAAACTCCAAAAAAGGTCTAAAAATATTTAAATATCAACTTTCATTTTATTATGGAGGAAATTTTATCTACTTTCTTTTCAGTACATCATTAAGTTGCTCCATCCATGAAAGTTGGATCAAAACAATATTCATCAATCATCATGAAGAAAACTCAAAATTGAAAAGTTAAAAAATAAGGTTGAACCATATAAAAAGAACCATTTCCTAGTCTAGTCAACCTATTATTCAACAACGACAACAACAACCAAGCCTTGTTCCACTAGGTGCTATCGGCCACATGGATCAAACGACATCATAGTAGCCTATCATAAACCAAAGTCCATATAGTCAAACAACTAAAATTTAAAACTTTCCTAATAGTTCCACCCATAACTTCCATTGGTCTCCCTCTTCCTCTGCATACACAACCTAACTACCAAGGCTAGATTTTACCATTTGTTTCACAGTAATTGAAATCTTAAGTTTACCTCGAATACATTCATTCATTCCTAGTCTTATCATGTCTGCAATGAGATTACACTTTTCAACAGAGAAATTTCTCTAAAGCATGGTTTCTTTGCAAATCAAAACCACATAAAACAAAGAAAACAAACAACTGAAAAGTTGATAACTTCCAATCATATAATTTCTCATTAGACCTAACAAGAGTACAAATGTGGGGCCACACACATATCCATCTCTTTCTTACACTTCCAATTCATACTCAACATGAGATCAAGCTAGACACATTTTGGATCCATCAATGACCCCTATGAGGTCATAGCCAATGAAGAGATGAGTGTTAAGAGCAATGACTGTGTTATTGTCATGTCATGACCCACCTGAGTCATGCTCATGGCCCCTAGTCAGCTTCGCATACCAAATTTTTAAAAAAAGAAACGAACACTTATCATCCGTTTCACAATTCAATAATTATAGTTCAAAAAATTCATTTGCAAATCCAAAGGTTTTCTCGATAAAAGAAAACATAGCATTTTACAAATTCAAAATCCTTCTCAAATTTCATTCTCAATCAGTGTATATATATATATATATATATATATTTAAAAAATGGTAAAGAGAGAACCTTGATTGTGCCAGAGGAGCAAGCCCTTAGGAAGAGAGCAAGAGAGTGTAAGGAAAAAGAAATTGCTCCAATTGTGACTGAGGTATGTTTCCATGACGCTATTCCTATTTGGATGGAAATGAGTGCAACATGAAATTCTCCTTCAGTTCTTCAATGATGCTATATCTTTCCTTATCTCAACTAACATCTTGGTTCTTTTGATTTCTATCTTTTTTTTATGTTTTCTTTTTGTTTTGTTATTGCAGTACTGGGAGAAGGCTAAGTTCCCATTTCATGTTATTCCAAAACTTGGTGCATTGCGTTGCTGGTGGCACAATCAAGGTTCTCTCTTTACCTTTATTTATATATAAAACACAGTGAATGGAGTTCTTAGCAAGTTCTGATTCTCAGGGTTATGGTTGTCCTGGCTTTCTATTACCGCCAGTCCTGGCCGTTCTATTGTCAGGGCATACTTTTATTTTGGTCCATTCATCCTTGGCATCACGTTTATCTTTTAATAATGAGTCTGAATTTTTATTGATTCAATTATATTGGACAATTGTTCCTGATATTTTATAACACAGATTGATTGTCAACTTTAGGATTGTGTGGATCGGAAGCTCAGAAGTAAAAGTATCTACCTTCTTTGGCACAGTTACAAACTATAGCATGTTGGGTAAGTTAACTTACTTAGCATTGTATCTGCTGAGATTGTAGAAAATAAAAGAGAAGCACGAGTGGTGGTCAAATTGCTTTAGGTTCTTTTGTGCTCAGCATATTGATAATTGGTAATTATCTATATGAAAACAATACAGTTTCTTTTCTTCTTTATACAAGAACAATAGTTAAGACTTACTTAAGCTATTTTCGATGACCCCTATTGTGCCAATGCCATGATTTCTATTATTTCCATTGCTATATTAATTACTGATAATTCAAATAGTATCATTCTGCTGAAGTATTACGTCTGAGTTAGGTTATTTTCTTAACATTATTAGGCTTTGACTGAGCCTAACAATGGAAGTGATGCCAGTGCTTTGAGGACTACGGCAACAAAGGTGCAGTACCTTCTGTCCATCTTATTTACCATTTGCTTCTTCTCAAGCAAATGCATTTTGCATCTGTTTGAGTTATTTGTCTTTTTAATAAATCATATTGTGTGTTCAATTGTTCCAAAGTTTGACAACACTGATAGTATGATCTTGGTTTGCTTTGAAATGATCAATTTGAAGGAGGTTGGATCCTAGAGGGCCAAAAGCGGTGGATAGGAAACAGTACATTTGCTGACATATTGGTCATCTTTGCTAGAAATACCACAACAAATCAGATAAATGGGTATGTGTTATGAGTCCTAAGGTTAACTTACTACCCAGTAACATGTTAATGGACCTAAAATTCACTAATATAGACTTTGAAAATCTTCTGTTATATATATACACACGTGCGCGCTCTCGAAGCTTCTATTTTCTATGATCCTTGTATTCTATATCGCTCGTAATATTCTGCTTACATGTTTTTCCTGTACCTAATATTTCAGATTTATTGTAAAAAAGGATGCACTTAGTTTAACAGTCACAAAAATTGAGAATAAAATTGGACTTAGGATGGTACAAAATGGAGACATTGTTATGAAAAAAGTTTTTGTCCCTGATGAGGACAGAATAGAAGGAGTCAACTCATTTCAGGACACCAATAAGGTATGATTATGTATTATGTTTCTCAAAAGCCAACAAAATTATAATCATGGTATAATTTTCTGAGATCTATTGTCAGACATATAAATTAATCCCATTGTAACTTGTAATAGTGTATTTGTCTGCCGAATACAATTTACTTGGATGAGGTTTGAGAACCCGCGTATATTTCTGATGAATATTTTTTTCTTGTAGCCTTAAAATTACTGTAAAAGTCATATCTAGAGGATTTTTTAACCTTTAAATTCCATCTCACTATGCTCTCAATCCTCACCATGTTAAATGTTGAGATTAGACAAATTTTGTTAAAAATTAGATTCAATTATAATCCTTGGTCAATTTTGATCCCAGCAGTTAATTTCTTCTATGCATCCCCATCACAAACATTGCTTATTTGTTTTAGCTTGCTCAAAACAGGTACTTGCTGTTTCACGTGTTATGGTTGCTTGGCAACCTATTGGCATATCAATGGGCATCTATGATATGTGTCATAGGTATTGCTTATTAGAATTTTAGCACGTGTAATGGTTTGCGGGATGTATTCTAGCATATTTTCAGTTGCTTGCTTTGGAGGGATTTCATGAAAGAAAGTTGAGAAAAGTTGATCTCAAGTAATGCATTAACATGATGTGCATGCGTTTTACATGTCACTTTGTGGGTAAGTACGTGAAAAGATCAAAATATGCATCCAGATTTAGTCTAATGTCTCCATTACCTGTAGCTTTTAGATAAAAGGCATGCACATCATGTTAATGCATTACTAGAAACCAACTTTTCTTGACTTTCTTTCATGAAATCCCTCCAAAGGAAACCCTCATAATGTGAAATCAATAACTGAAAACAATGCTGAAAGACAACCTGGGAAATCATGTGTTATTATTTGATACTTGCGCGCTTTCACTGCAAACCATTCTGAATTCTGAGTGATCATAAGGTATCTAAAGGAGAGGAAACAGTTTGGAGCACCATTAGCAGATTTCCAAATCAACCAGCAGAAACTTGTTCAGATGCTCGGTAATATTCAAGGCATGATTTTGTTGGTTGGCGCCTCTGCAAGTTGTATGAGAGTGGAAAAATGACTCCAGGTCATGCAAGCTTGGGGAAGGTGGTTTTGAAACTTATGCTACATTTGTTACTTCCTGCTCCTCTACAAAAATACATACCCAAGTGATATCACATTGTTGTTATAATTTCTTTTGATAGATGCCTGCTAATGAATAGTCATAACTTTTCAGTCGTGGATCCCCCTGAGAGCAAGATGGATATTGATGAGTATAGATTGTCAGGGGTGAACTCTATCCCAATAGACGAGATTTTGATGGCTAACTGTTATGATCAAATGGTCTTTGCTCCATCCTTTAGTGAAAGGCTGTAGTAAGCTATATAGGTATTGCCAACTTCAAACTTTCTTTTCATCTTCTTCTTTACTGGTATTGCCAGCTTCAAGCCAGTTGCCCAGAGAAGTCGATTGTGAAAGTGTTGAACTTGTTCTTTCGTAAACTCCGTTAGTCAAGTCAAATTATACTAAGTATAAAACATGGAGTATATTTACTCAAAGAACATATAGCTAGTTCCACATATATGTTGCTATATGTTTTTCGTCAAAATAAAAGAATACAAAATTTATGCAAGATGAAAATATTCAAATTCAGTAAACACTCTGCTAGTTTGTCCTTTGCTTCAAAAATCTGTGCTTGTGTGAATTTTGTGAGCTGTCCCTTTCTTTGCTTTCCATGTACCTGAAATTTTGCCGCATAATCCTTCTGAGTTCATTCCAGCTGTGCTTGTGTGATTTGGGCCATGAGACTTGGGCTTAAGAATGCTTGTCCATCTAGTCCATGGGAATGCTTCATTACTATGTTCATACTATTTTTGTCATCATATTTGTTTTCAATTACAGTCAACATAAAGCATTAATTCCCCTGCACTTGTAGGTCCCATTCATGCAACACACTCATGCATGCAACACACACACTATATATAGAGATAATGACTCAAGTTTCTATTAGTTGAATTCTTTATTCTTATTTATATATATATATATATATATAATTTTATTATATAAATAAAAATAATTGACTATTTCTCTTTCTATTTAAAAAGTCATGTATATGAAATGATTGAATTGGATGACAAAGTTAAAAAAATTTACACTGCAAGCAAATAACAATTAAACTCTTGTTCTATTAGTTGACTCTTAGCATATTAGTGGGACCATTTATTGTTGAGAAGTGCTATTTGAACACTAAATGTGTCTAAACACTATATATATATATANAACACTCGTGCACATGATATCAATACACGTTAAAACAACATCGACATAATTATTTTTCAATCTTTTGAACGCATTTTCTCCCCTCACCAAAGCACATTCTCTCTCCATCACGTAGGATTGTCTCCCGTTAGATATTTTAGTGTGAAAATAGAATTATTCATTTATTGGTACCATTTATCATGCGCTATTATTATTGGTGCGATTCATCATTAACTTCTTCAATTTAGATCTGAGAAGATGAGTCAGGCCCTAGTGTGAAACTTCTCTTTTTCACAAGAAAATTCATAGTTTCAAAGTCTTCCCAATCTGTTGTCGGGCACAATTTTCTTATATTAATAAAGTCTATATTTCAAGATGGTGGTTAAGTATTGAATGTGCCACAAATAAGTTGTTGTTATTTACACAACCTTGGAAGGTAGGGAAAGGAGTTGAAACAGAGAGAGAGGAAGATGAGGATGTCTTTGGTTGTAAGTGGGCTTTTGTATGTTGTTGCAGTGCTGCAAATGAGAGCATGTAATGGGTGCATAGAGAGAGAGAGAATAGGCTTGCTTCATATCAAAGCCTATTTCGTAGCTCTGGATAGGGAGAATGCAGAGGAACTAGGATCATGGGTTGAAGATAGAGGCAGCAATTGTTGCGCTTGNATGAGGATGTCTTTGGTTGTAAGTGGGCTTTTGTGTGTTGTTGCAGTGCTGCAAATGAAAGCATGTAATGGGTGCATAGAGAGAGAGAGAGTAGGCTTGCTTCAGATCAAAGCCTATTTCGTAGCTCTGGATAGGGAGAATGCAGAGGAACTAGGATCATGGGTTGAAGATAGAGGCAGCAATTGTTGCGCTTGGGAACGAGTCATTGGATGTTCAACAACAGGGCACGTGACAGAGCTAGACCTTGAGGAATTAACAAGGTATGAGAAACAAGAATGGATGTTCAACGTTTCTTTGCTTCGTCCATTTGAAGAGCTGGTCTACCTCGACTTGTCTTCCAACAATTTTGAGGGTTGGATTAACGACGAAGGTATGTCGTGTATCTCGCATCTTTTCTCTTTTATCTCCCCATCCCTACATAAGTTATAAAAAAAATCCACACTTGAAATAATAGCAACTTTTTTAGCTTGTAATTCTTTTATGATTTATTATCATCATTAATTACTAAAATGTTTTTTTCAAAAAATACAAATGTTAGTAAAAAATTGATTGTTTCTTAGATGTTTTGAGTGAGTTAAATTGAATAGGAGGTGGAAAGAGGAGAGAGAATTAAACAATAATGGTTAAATTAGAATATTTAAAAATTTAAGGTATCTATTTGCAATCGAGTGGAAGTTTAGGTTTCCCATTATAAATTATCCATTTCTCTTGTAATAACTATCAATATACAAGATATTATTTTTTAAAATAAATAATTTATTAATTTAGCATTAGGCAAAAACTCTTTTTTTTAATCGTGAAAAAAAAAAACTCTTTGAGGTTCTAGTTTTAACATATAAATTGTATTTTCTTGCAGATATAGGTATCTTATATCAAATATTATATTTTTTGGGGGGTGCTTGAACTTTTCATCAATAATGTAAAATAATATGTTAGAGTTCATAATGAACACGTAAAATCACTCAGGAAATAATCAGAGAAAAGATAACAAAAAATTATATTAGTGGATATATTGAGAATATAACTTTATAGTGGATGATAGCTTATTTATAGTCAAAAGACAATAAATAGATATAATTACAAGAACCTTTACAAATTAAGTTATAACTATTACAAATGAAATATCATAACGTTCGTAACATTATTGTGACATTCATAAAACCCCCTCAAACTCAAGTGGTATCAACAAAACCAACTTGAGTTCCTAAACCAAATTACGAGAACATGCAACAAGTCGAGTCAGCATGTAAGCAAGAATGAGGCAATACGAACTGCACGAAGATAGCAATGAAAGCTAGACAAAGGCAACAATGGGGACGGTGCATAGGCAGCAACGGGGACTGCATGGAGGTGGCAACAGGGATTGTGTGGAGGCAGACTGTGTGAAGGCAACAATCAAGATGCGGAGGTATCAATGAGAGTTTGAACTTTGTAAAGGTAGCAAAAGCAACAAGTCTAAACACTGTGCCGAGGCAGAACCAACAATAGACTGGGCTGGGGGTGTGAGGAAAGCTAAAGAGCTAGAGAGAATTTGTGAAAATGGTAACTCATTTTCATTAATTGAATCGGTCAGTGTTTTCTCACTAAGCTTGTGTATATAGAAAGTGAGAGTAGTATTTAACTGTGATGGTTTTGTGTGGCTTAGAGAAGGGGGGTTGAATCTAAGTAAAGGGGTTTTCGAAAAATTTACTTTTCTTTAAAAGTTGTCTCCTAAAATTTCAGGAAATATCTCCTTATTTTCTGGGAGACAAGTTTTCTGAAAAACTCAATTTCTTTAAAACAGAATTTATTTGAACAGAAGAGAATAAAAAAAAAGACAGAGGGAAAGAGAAAAACACACACAAGGATTTATACTGGTTCGATTCCTTAATAGAAATCTACATCCTGTTCTTCAAACGCCAAAACCAATTTTCTTTCACTCAAATTTCAAGTACAAGGACCATTAGTTCCTTTCACTCAGGAACTCTCAAATCAAAACAGAAACTTGAAACAAAACCTTTCTCTCAAGCTCTCTGTTACTTGCCAAAAAAAAATCTCAAATGATAAGTATTTCTAAAACATTGAAGTCACTGAAAACTTCAAATCAGAGTATAAAGCCAAAACAATCAGAAAGGAAGAAGTTAGTATGTGAAGCTCTTGAGAAGAAATATCACTGATCGTCCTTTTTGCTCTAGTGTCTTGATCTTCAAAGTGATCAATGGTCACTTATTTATACTCGATCTTTGAAGCTTCAAGATCATCTCCTTTATTTTTGCCATTCTTCCATGATTCCTTCTTGCCATGATTTGTGTTCTTTCTTCATTTGTCTTCAATCAGCTCATTTTTTGTTGATACTTCTTCAAAGGAGTTTTAACACATGTGCTTTACTCTCTTTCTCTTGACCAATGTGAGTGAAGCTTTTGCATCCATCACGTTTTTCTTTCTTGACCGTTTGCAAGGAGAGCTTTTTTTGTTCCATGATTTTTGCTTTCCAATTTCTTGTATCCAGACCGTTTGCAAGGAGAGCTTCTTTGTACCATGATTTTTGCTTTCCAATTTTTATTGTATCCATCACGTTTTTAGCCTTCCTTTTTGGTGAGCTTCTTCACGTGATTCTTTTTTCCTTTTATTATAAAATATTGTTTTCCATTTCGTTGTCCTATTCTATTTACTTCACTCATGGCTATATTATAGCCTTTTTGTATAGGTAAGTTTCTTGGAGATAGCTTCCAATTTTTGTTGCTATCTCTATGGCACTTTATTTTGTTTCTCTTTCTTCTATTTTCATTAATTTTGTTGACCACTTTTGCCTGCAACACGTTTTCCATTTCTTTCCTTTTTCCAAACTTATTTCCTTAATCTTCTACCTAAAGTCTTGCTTTGTCAGTATATGGAGACTTGTGTTTCCTTTTATTTCTCATTTGTCTTATCTTGTCAATTCAAACTTTGCTAACAAACTTTCAGCCATAGACCATGCTTTCCGAGATTTTTGCTGTGTCCATAGTCCCTTTCTTTCTTTATTTTCCTTGTGACATTATAGCAACTGACTTGGGTCAAGAGGGAATGATTTTGCTAATAAATTTAATTTATCCTGAAACACTAGCACACATATTAGAATGTTCATGCAATGTTTGTCATCATCAATTTTATTATTTTGCAAATCAACAAACTGAATTAGTTTGAAGTAACAAAGTTAGTTAGTGCCTAGTTGACTTTGATTACAATTATGACACATGTTGATTGCAATAGTGCTTTTTATACTACTCCTTCATTCCCCTGCAAATTGAGTGGTAACACTTGACACTTTGAGTTTGTCCTCGAATGTATAAAATAGAGAGGGAGAAACACTATTAGTAAGAAACACTAAAAGATTTGTGCCAAGTAAAACGCAAAATCCGCTTGTTGATTTGCATTCATCAGGGTTTGAATCCCAATCTCAATCGCAAAAATCAAGGATTCTGAAGTCTAAAGACTTACGAAAGGTAAGGCCATGAGTAGAAGTCCCAACGAATTATCTGAGCACTCTCTCAACTACCTTCCAGGGAGACTCCCTTGGCTGTGCATAAATTGACTCACTTTATTAACTACATAAGAGATATCAATGCATGTGATATTTGCGTATTGCAATCCACCAACTATAGATCTATAGCGGCTTGGATAAAATAAATTAAAAAAAGCAAGACTGTTAGTTTTTTTTTTCCACTAACCATAGGTGTAGGCATAAATTTTGCTACATCCATGCTAGCTTTTTAAGTAGATCCTGTATGTACTTGGTCTGAGTGAGAGTCATTTCTCTATTCTTGGTTCAAATTTCTTGAATTCCCAAGAAATAATTCATTTCCCCTAAGTATTTAAGAGCAAACACACTATTGAGGATGCTTATGAGGTGGGAAACAACTTGGGAGTTATCTCTAAAGATGAGAAAGTCATCAACATGTACAGGGATATAGGTAGTGGAAGTGCCATCAAACGTGGTGAAGAGAGAGCTATCACTCTTTGCTGAGGTAAAGTCAAACTATTGCAGAGTGCTCTTGAGTTTAGTTTACCAAACTCGGGGTATTTGTTTAAATCCATACAGTGCTTTGTGCAATCTACACAATTGATTAGAGTTACCTGATTGGTATCCCTCAGGTTGAGCCATAAAAACTTCTTCTACAAGATCCCCATTCAAAAATGCATTGGTAAAGTCAAACTGCCAAATCTTCCCATCTCTTGAGGGAGTGTGTGTGAGAGAGAGAGAGAGAGACAGAGAACAAGGCTCATAGTAGGTGGCTTAACTACTAGGCTAAATATCTCTACAAATTCAATGCCCTCCTGTTGATGAAAGTCCTTAGTAACTAGACGTGCTTTATATTTTTGCACATTACCATAAGGATTCCTCTTCACTTTAAAGAATCAACGACAACCAACTGGAGTCCTATCACTAGCAAAAGAGACAAGAGACCAAGTATTACTCTTCAGCATTGCTTGATACTATTCATCATGGCCTTTTTCCAGTGAAGGGACTTGAATGCTTACTTAGCATTAGTTGGTTCAATTTGTGTTAAGTCAGGTCTTGTGATAATAATAGTCGCATAGGTCTTAGGCTTAAAGATCCTAGATTTGGACCTTGTTTGCATAGGATGGGAGGTGACATCATTATTTGATGGCTGAGAAGCTATTGGGACCGATTGAGCATCTGAGGAAGCATCAACAAGGGTTGGCAAGTTTGTATCAGGGATGTAGATTGGCATAGCATAACCTGTAGGTGAATTGGAACTAGGGACAACATAGCCACTTCCAGTGGAATTATAAATATAAGACAGGGAGTAGACTTGAAGTCCAACTTATGTTCGTTAAATTAAGGTCTAGTGTTTGGAAAAGAAGCACAACCAAAAAATTTCAACTGACTGTAATCTGGATCTTGATTGAACAACAAATTATGAGGGGATAGGTTTTGTGTATTTGGAGAAGGAAAATGATTAATCAAGTAAGCAACTAAAGTAAAGGCACTGGGCCAAAAAAGTAAGGGGTTGGGATGCATTTGCTAGTAGAGCTAGGCCCATTTATTTTATGTGCCTATGCTTCCTTTCAGCATGACCATTTTGTTGATGATTTTAAGGATAGGAAAGTGAGGGGAAAATGCCATTCTCCCTGAGGTAGGTAATAAAATGAGTGGAAAGATAATCTCTTTCTTTATCAATTTGAATGAATTTCATTTTGGATCCTGTTTGGAGTTCAATAAAAGCTTTGTACTGTAAGAAGACAAGGTATGCTTGGGATTCGTTGGTAAGAAGAAAAATACATGTATACTAAGAGTATGCATTAATAAAGGAGATATCGTGTCTATGATTACTTGTTGAATTCACAAGGGCAGGGCCCCATATATATATATATATATGAATACACTAGTTGCAATTAGGAATCATATACATGATCAGATATAGGATTAGGCAACTAATGAATTTTATTCGTACAACATGATTGGCAAGAAGAATCCGACTTATTCATTCAACAAAGTCGTTGCTTCTTCACTAGATTTGGAATGTTTTTGTCAAACAGATAGAAGCATTCCTAAGCCAAGTGCTCATGGCCACTAAAACGTTGACATTGAGTGTGACCATTGTTGCTCCAGCGAGACCATCCACTGTGACCTCCATTCCTTTTCCTCTTTTGCCACCACCAGACCCTCCACCATTGTTGTCCTATTGAGACCGTTTTCCTTTTGGTAGAGAAGCTTGCACATAATTTGCTTGAATTAATTTCAGATCTGACGGTTTCTTGAACTTTTCAATCATCCCCATCTTGAGCCATCAAGAGAGATTCAATATCGTCCATAGTATATGGATCTACTCTTGAGGTGATGGATTTTATAAACCGAGCATATTCCTCACTCAGACCATCCAATATTACCTCAGTGTGTTCACTATTTGTCAATGGCCACGTTGGCAAGAGAATCAGTGAATTTCTTAATCTTGGAGAGATACGCTGGAGCAGCTGCTTTCTTCGTCAGAGCTTTGAACTGAGTCATGAACAGGAGAACTTGTGCACGAGTGTGTGCTACAAAGTTGTTCTCAAGTTTTTCCAAAATTTGATGTGCGAATTCACAACCAACTAATTGATTAGCAAACACAGAAACAACAGTGGCACGAAGAGAATTAGCAAGATGATGACCTTGCTCGTCTCGTTGCAAGTGATCCTCTGATTCATTGTCCTCTTCCTCATCATCAAGTCTTTTGAACCGTGGGGCAATTCTATCCTTTGAGAGATGATCCTTAAGCTTGTGTGCGTTGATGGCGAACAATGCATGATTTCACCAAGACAAGAAGTTCTCGTCATCGAGCTTGAACGACACCAGATTCCCGAATTTCTTTTGCTAACACTATCAAAATTCAGTAGAAGTGGAACAATTTACTGTGACTCTCAGTTCTCCATTGACTCGTTGCAGCAAATGATACGTGTTAGGAAAGCTAAAGAGCTAGAGAGAATTTGTGAAAATGGAAACTCATTTTGATTAGCTGAAGCGGTGAGTGTTTACTCACTTAGCTTATCTATATATACAGTGAGAGTAGTAGTTAACTGAATTAGTTTTAATAAACAAGTTTAGTTAGTTCCTGACTAACTTTAGTTAGAATTATGGCACTTGCTAATTGCAGCAATGCTTTCTATAGCACTCCTTTAGGGAGAAACCAACAAAGGCAACAAGCCAATGTGAGTTGAGGAAAATCATCAAAGACAACAGTCTGGGTTGGACAGACCTAACAACAGAATAGTTTGGGCACGAAAAAACCAGCAACGACAACGATCTTCTTCAAAAGGTTTTTTTTTTTATTTTTTTAGCCTAAAATTAAATAACCATGAAGACAAAAAAAATATAACTGAAAAAAATTGAGGAAGCCCAAATAGACATAGGCCCAAACATTGAAATTCCTAGAAAAGACTTCAGCATTTCAATTGAATTGAAATATCTAGAAACATTAATTTAGGGAAGTGAAACAGAGATAACAACACCTGGGGACTGAGTTACGCATGACAACTACATGATGGCTTCACAGTGGATGCACAGTGGCTTCATTGTGGATGCGCAACATTTCAAGTTGCAGTTGTTGTGGTCAAATGAAGTACGGACTTATAGAGGTGACCATGAAACGACGACATGGTGAAGAGGTGCGTTACAGGCTGACAGATGGTGGAGCTCATAGATCTGAGGTGTCGCGGCCATTAGAAGGTGACACAACAAACGACGTTAGAGTAGTTATTGGTGACGTTAACGGCTATGACGCAGGAGCAGGGTCTCGATGAGGACGGGGATAGAGTGGTACCGCGAGGACAGTTCTTTGGATGATGGCAGTGGAGAAATGGCGGCTCGGGAAGGCAACAAAATCAAGAAAACAATGTACAATTTAGAGGCTAACTCGTCTCTATGTGACGAGCATGATCATGCTGTCCATGACTTTGATACAGTTCATGATGAATACATAAAATAACCCAGGAAATAATCAGAGAAAAGATAACAAGAAATTATATTAGTGAATATATTGAGAATGTAGCTTTACAATAGATGATAGCCTATTTATAGGTGGACAACAAATTAAGTTATGACTGTTATAAAGTAAATTAAATATCGTAACATTCATAACATTATTGTGAAATCTATAACATCATAAATTAGTATATAAAAAAAAGCATTTCTTCCAATTATTTCGTAGATTATATCGTTATTTTTTGAAACATTATAGCTAAGAAAATTTAATTTTTTGTACATAAGAGTAAACTCAAGTTTCTTACAAAATTTGAAATTTAGTTGATAAAATGCATTTATGATGACAATTGACTAGTAGTTAATAAGACCACTCTAGTTAAGTAAAAAACTAAGGTAAAGGTTGCTAACATCCGTACATTTTCACCCAAATGACTGAATGTTAGTCTTCCACACACTATGAAAGTAATATTTTGGTTGTGTTGATATATGTGATCTTTTACAATTAATTAATGCCACATAATAGTACATGATGAAAAATTAACCTGAGATGATCCATTCTTATATATCTTCTATTCATGAATACAAAGCTTTTATGCTTTGCTCATGTCTACATCAGTACTTGAAAATATCGGATCAAAGCTCCCAAAAAAANTTAAGTAAAAAACTAAGGTAAAGGTTGCTAACATCCGTACATTTTCACCCAAATGACTGAATGTTAGTCTTCCACACACTATGAAAGTAATATTTTGGTTGTGTTGATATATGTGATCTTTTACAATTAATTAATGCCACATAATAGTACATGATGAAAAATTAACCTGAGATGATCCGTTCTTATTTATCTTCTATTCATGAATACAAAGCTTTTATGCTTTGCTCATGTCTACATCAATACTTGAAAATATCGGATCAAAGTTCCCAAAAAAAAGGGGAGGTTTTTGTTGCGTTCTCTATTCTTCTTTTCTCTTTTGCTTCTATTTTTACCTTTTTCAATTTCATTACTCTCTTATTCTTGCTTTGAATTCTTTTTTGCTTTAACAACTGCATAATCTATCAATGACCGAGAGCACCGATTTACTTGCATCCCAGTGGAACTGGAAATTCTGGATTGGTTTTGATCTCTTCATTTTTCAATGAATCGATATATATAATTCATGGAGTAGAGCAATGACAACAACAATATAATTTCTCGATAACACAATTCAAATTCCAAATGAAGTTGCTCCGTTGCGCTTAATTAACATCTACGTAATTAACATTCAATAGCAACTAAATAGTAGAGGCCGAGGCTTAGAAGACCATTAGATAATAGAGCTATAAAATTAGAGAAAATATCTATTCTTTTTTTTTTTTAATGTCTATGCAGATTCTATCAAAGAATAATTTAATTCAACTTAAAGAAAATTAGCTATTTAATAGTTTGGGAGAGTGACAATAGACTAGAGATTTAAGAAACTTTTAACTAAAGATAATTTAAGAATATTAGGGGGGAAAAATCAAAAAGTGCGAGTGGTATAGACATGAGGGAGTGGCTATTATGACATATAATTTTTCAACAATCATTATTAGCTTATGGAAAATGTATTAAAATAATAACTTTGAACACTATTTGCTTCAAATTATATCTAATTATTTTAAAATTTATATATATCTTTTAATTGAAAAATACTTTTTCTTAAAAATAACGCAAAAAGATCCGTAATGTATGATAGTTTAATTTATATTATTAAAATAATATACATTCATCTTTAGCAAAATCACTGTCGTACACATTACATATTATAAATAAGAACTTTTTCCTTAGTTTTTTTTTGTTATTTATTTGCCTATATAATACTTACTTCATCGCATTAGTTAGTATTTCTCGTAAATTATGCAAAAATAAAATTTATATATACTTTTTAATTTAGAAAAAAAGTAGTATATTAAAAGAAACAGGTCATGATGCACGTATGTTCTAAACTTCACGTTGCTCTACTTGTTTTGAAGAATTTCCAAGATTAAAGAAATTGGAGACCTTAAATCTTTCAGCCAATAGTCTGACAAGCAGCATCCTTCCAAGTTTGAATGGATTAACATCGCTAAGGACTTTGCACCTCTTTCATAATTCAATGAATGGTTCTGCTCAAGGTATGTGTGCTGCCCTTATCTTTTGTGATTAACAAACACTACCCACAACTTGCTTCATGCAACAGATTTTGGCTTGGTGGGTCACTGCTATAAAAAAAAAAAAGAAACATAACTCAATTTGTTTTATTTGATAAATACAAAGTAGAATTAATTATTTTTTTATGGTTTTAGAAAAGAAAAAAAGTTTTAATTACCACATTAAATGCACATTTTATTTCTCTTCTCTCACACTCTCACACGCTCTTCTTCTAATATCCTTTATCACCTCTCTTCTCCTCTCACAAACTTTTGTTTACTTCATTTGTTTAGTTTTCTAATTTGTTTTTCTTCATTTATCATATGCAATATTTTGATATAATTTTTCTTCTTTTTTTCCTTCTTTACAAGACATTATGGATCTTAAAGTTTTCTTTTTCGTATATGTTTGTGCAGTTTTTTAATTTTTCTGATTGTTGAAAAGTTTTTGCATGTGTGTAGAAAAGTTTGTGCATTATTATTGAAAATTTTATGCACATGAGCACCAAAGTTTTCTTCTTCGTATTTGTTTTTCATTTTCGTTTCTGTCATATTTTTTTTGTTTTGCTAGTTCAAAAAATTTTGTGCACTTGAGTTCCATAATTTTCTTATTCTTCGTTTTTCATTTCATTTTCATCTTATTATTTGTTTTTGCTGGTTAAAATGTTTGTGCATTTCAGTTCAAAAGTTTGTGTATCTGCTTTAAAATGTTTTATAGTGGCAACTTTGTTCACGTGCTTAGAATGTGAGTGAAGAGCAAAAGAGAGCACGACGGTTACTTTTTATTATTTAATTCGCCCTAGATTTGATTTGATTTAATTTGGTTCCGCATGTAAATAATATTTGTACAAATGTGTAGAAAAAGTGTGTGCATGTATGTGCAAAAGTTTGTGCATTCAGTGCATCTTATTTTTGTATACGTACGTCATATAGTAGTTCTATAGTGACAACAAAACTTATGTACATCTAGCATTACTGTTTTAAAATTCAAGAGTAATTTATTTTTATGAGTAATATTTTAAAAATTGATATATGCTCTTTAAATATTAAAATATTAATATAACATTAAATTTTGATGGTCAGTAAAATTTTACATATAACATTAAATTATATTTACTATAATAATTTTATATATTAAAAACAACTTTAAAATATATTTACTAAATATAAAATGATAAGAAGGTTCCACAACGTGAACTAATTATTCAATGATGACAAAATCAAATTCATCAAGCTTTATTTTATAATTGAATTGAACAATTCCAAAACGTAAATAACTAATACGTTAACATTATGTCATACTATCAATTAGTAGGTTCTAATTCATGAAATTTAGGTTTTATATAAAAATAACGAAAAATTTATTAGCAGTTACATGATATTAGAGCACTCACAAAATGATGACATATAGTTACTATGTAGATAGGACTCGTCATAGGCCGTAGTCATAAACTCAGATATGAACCTGCAAGAGTCCATGGCTAGGAATTCCTTTGTAACTCACAACACAATTCTTAACGGGACAAGTTATGGAGTGGTCATGTATATTGGTGAGTATAGAGGGGACCAAGACACACATTTAAATAGTCAGAAACCCTAATACTCTACCATCATGGGCTTATAGGTTAAGGTCTACACCATTATCCACATTAATCAATTCATAATTATTAAAATTGGCCTGGTGATCGACCTAATTATCCTATTGGGTCACTGGATCACTTGCTGAACTGAATTTTAGTTAATAAATATAAAAAAATATAATTTAATTTAATTTTTCTGGTTGTTAAAAAGTTTGTGCATATGTGTAGAAAAGTTTGTGCATTATTATTCAAAGATTTGTGCACATGAGCACCTAAGTTTTTGTTCTTCGTATTCGTTTTCATTTTCATTTCCATAATATTTTTTTGTTTATAGTTGTTCAAAAGATTGTAAATGTGTGTAGAAAAGTTATTATAGTTGAGTACCAAAATTTTCTTTTTTCCGTTTTCATTTCATTTTCGCCTTATTATTTAGTATTTACAATGTTAAATTCAATTTTTTTTGTCTTTTAATTATTTTGAAGTGACTTAAGATAACTACCTTTTCATTTAAAGGCAAACTATTAATCTCCATGACTATGCTGCTTGTTTCTATAACCTTGACATAATAACTATGGCAGGATTATGTGCTATGAAGAGCCTTGTAGAACTGGATGTTGGTGACAACATGTTTACCGGTCAAGTCCCTGAATGTCTTGGCATCTTAACAAATCTCAGTTTCCTTGATCTCTCAAACAATCTATTTACTGGTAACTTTCCATCGTTTATCAGCAATCTCACATCTCTCATATCCTTGTCTCTCTTTGGAAACTACTTTCAAGGATCATTTTCAGTGAACAGTCTAGCTAACCATTCCAAGCTTGAAGATCTATACATTTCATCACAAAGTCCTGGGGCACAAGTTGAAACTGAAAATACACCATGGTTTCCTACATTTCAGTTGAAACACCTTGTTATTCAAAGTTGCAACCTAAACAAGAACCAAGGAAGAGCCATTCCTAGTTTTCTTCGAAACCAACATGATTTGCAATTTATTGATCTTTCCCACAACAAGATGATTGGGGAGTTTCCAAATTGGCTGATACACAATAACTCAGGAATAAATGGTTTGAATTTGAGGAATAACTCATTTGTGGGAAACCTTCAGTTATCCTCCATCATGAAGAACATAGAACACCTGGATATATCAAACAACAATCTCAGTGGCTTTCTCCCAAAAGATATTGGTATTTTCCTTCCTAGCATTTTTTATTTGAACCTATCAATGAACAACTATGAAGGAAACATTCCTGCATCCATTGGGGAGATGGAAGAACTTAATTTCTTGGATTTGTCTCACAACCACTTGTCAGGTGAGTTACATGAACATTTGGCCACAAATTGGACATTCATAAATGTCTTGAAGCTTTCCAACAACCTTCTCCAAGGGAGTATTCCTGCATTTTCAAATTGCAATTATTTGGTTGCATTATACCTCAACAATAACAAATTTAATGGGACCCTCCAAGAGGTATTACCAAACAGTCAAGGCATGTGGGTGTTAGACATATCCAATAATTCTATCTCTGGTGCAATTCCTAGTTCAATTGGACAATTTCCTTCCATGAAGATCATTCTTATGGCAGAAAGTCAATTAGAAGGTGAGATTCCTTCTGGGTTTCCCAACATGACGCAACTTGAAATGTTGGATCTATCTCAAAATAAATTATTTGGTTCAATCTCAAATTTTAGCATATCATCCCTAAGATTCTTATACTTGCAAAAGAATGCTCTCTCAGGCTCTATACCATTCAGATTATCCAAAAGCTCAAAGCTAATAGCACTAGATTTGAGGGACAACAAATTTTCTGGATATATTCCTTATTGGATGGATAAACTGTCACAATTACGAGTTCTTTTACTAGGGGGGAACCATTTTGAAGGTCAGATTCCAATTCAATTGTGTAAATTAAAAAATGTCACCATCATGGACCTCTCTAGCAATGAGATCAATGGTTCAATACCCTCTTGCTTCAAAAACTTGTCATTCGGAATTTTAGAAGATGATGATCATTTTTCTACTTCTCAAATCTCAATGTTTGGTTGGGGTTGGGATGCAAGCTTTCCTGATGATAGTTATTTCCTTCAAAATCAAAATGAGATGGATCAAGTACTAGCAGAAGTGGAATTTAGAACAAAGAGTAATTATTACTCTTACAAAGGTAATATCCTAGAGAACATGACAGGATTGGATTTATCATGCAATAAGCTAACTGGTACCATTCCTTCTCAAATTGGAAACCTGCAGCAAATTCGAGCCTTGAACCTATCCCATAATTACTTGTCAGGTTCCATTCCAAAAACCTTTTTCAATCTCAGCCAGATAGAGAGCCTTGACTTGTCCTATAACAACTTGAGTGGTGAAATACCATATGAATTGACCCACTTGAACTTTCTGTCAATCTTTAATGTTTCATACAACAACCTTTCTGGGATACCACCAAGTACAGGACAACTTGCAAACTTTGATGAGGATAACTACAAAGGTAATCCTGGTCTATGTGGACCACTCTTCAAACACAAGTGTGAAAGTGTTGCTGCATCACCTCCCTTAGAGTCCACCAACACAGAAGAAAAGGAAACAACAGTGGACATGGAAGCATTTCGTTGGACTTTCATAACATCTTACATAACAATATTGTTCGGGTTCATAACAGTGTTGTGGATAAATGCTTATTGGCGCATGGCCTTGTTCCATTTCATTGGTAAGATCTTATGTAGAGTTTTCCCATCTTTTCCTATGTATTGAATAATATCTACTGCAGTGATTATTGTTTTTACTATGTGCGTAAAAGGAAGCTTGAGAACAATTGAATAGATTATGGTAACTTTTTGCGTTAATCTACTTGGAATTTGATTAATGTTTTGGATTTATATTGGGCTCCCTTTATATCAAGTTTCACATATTTTGATGCTACAATTATGAACCCAATAGCTCCATGCTGCTTGTCCTGCATGTAAGGAGGCTATTTTCTGGAAAAGTTATAACTTCCATCATCAAAATGATATCAAACTATTACCTTACATAATATAAAATGGATCATCCAAAATGTATGACAAAGAAGAGTGGAGTATGACATAGAAGAGTGGTCCAGTATTTAACTCTATCACCAAACTCTCTGAAGCAAACATCCGCATATGCTGTGAAGTCTTTTCTGCAACCATGCATGGGCAAATGGGTAATGTTATCTGTACATACCAAATAAGACATTAATTCACATTTGTGGATTCCTACAAGATGAAGACCGACAAAAAAGATTAAATTATTCCTTGCTTACTACTTGGAGTTAAGGACTTGTCTTAATTAGTTGTTAGTTAAACTTCACAAGGTAATTAAATCTAGTTTGCATATGAACCTTGGCTAATCAGTTCATTGATAAGGTTGTTGTAATACTCTAAGATGCCTTTACGTGGATATCTTACACTTGCCAAATTGTTTTAGGCTAACAATTGTGTAAGGTAATAACTTCAGGGTTATATCAATATTTTCAACTTTGAAGTTTTGCTTATTTCATGTTTTCAATTGAAATTTTATTAGACAATTGGGCAACTAAGTCCAAACAGATGAATGTCCATGCTATAACTAGGTTGTTATTTATTAAACTTCTATTAACTTATGAAGCAGAAGAGCACAGCTAAACATTGGCTCTAGTTATATTTTTTAGGCAATTGATGTACCTTTGATCATAGTTTTCTGCAATTTAGTTAAAGGGAATGAGCATGATCATTATTTTTCTGCTTTTGCTAAGGAAGACAAGAAGTTATGAGACTTGGCAATATTAAATACTGTATATCAACTTCATTTAATTTTTTTTTTCAATCCATACAACAAAGCTTCAACTTTTTTGTAGTAAACTCTGCCTTTACTGAAAGAACTATCAATTTGACTAAAAGGCTAACAACTTAAGCAAAAATTGACCATGACATGGGGCTTTACCATGATGCTGTATGACCAGGGACGTCCACTTCCGCAATCACAGTTATACCTGTGATAAACCATGCAAATACTTACTAATAGATTCACATTGATATTTTTACAGCAAACAATAAATGACCTAAATAGAATGCTGATTTACTTCTATGAATCTGTCATGTAATATACTAACAAAATGGAAGAGCAATATTAATGTAAGACTGGATAGTTTGAGGCAAAGTTGATCTTATCAAAGAATTGACTGCTAATCTATTTCAACTTGCCAGGCATAATTATGAAAAAGACAACAAAAAGTCTTGGACGATAATTTTGAGATGCTTATAAAGCTAAATTATTGGGAAGAGATGGAATAAGCTAAATTTATGAACCTTTCGATAAATTTGGATAGGAAGGCACCTCCAGAGGAAATGATTGCTCGTCTATGATGTGCCAATGATAGCTATGTTGCTGCTCCGCCAGGGGAGACTTTAATCCGAAAACCTTAAGTGAGAATTCAACCAATTCCAGAGAAAATTAACACGGTGCTGACGAAGTGCAGGAGAAATGAATCAGTTGTTAACATCAGTACTTGGAACACGGTTTCTAGAAGTTCGCTATGAACTTGGTGTTGTTTTCACAATGGGTAAAAGTCACAAGTTATCAAAATATATCTAGCATATACAACTCCTAAAATTTAGAAACAAAACCAATTCATCAAAGCATCACATTTTTAAGCTACAAGCAAGACCAATCTGCTTTCTATTCGCCAATCCCTACCCCATATGACAATATCTCCTACTCTTCATAAGACACCTTTGATCATATTTTCAAAAGGACAGTATTGGTCTGAAGTCTGAAGACCAATTACCACTATAAGAGCTATTTCACTAACAATTTAGAGAAAAGCAGCTTAAATAAGTACTTATTCAGTAAAGATTATTAAACAGACTCTACTTTCTTAAGTGCAGCCTAAAATAAGTTTTCAATTATGCAACAGTTAGTAATGAATGCAACTGGGATCATTTGGGAGAAAAACTGGGACAGGGAATGCAGAACAGAATTGACCACAAAGCAAGCTAAAAATCACAACTACACTCACAGTAAGTCAGTGTATTCAATTAAGATCATATTCATCACTTATAAAATTAACAGTTTCAACCATATTTCGTGTCAAACATCAAATTTCAGCACTATCACAATTAAATTTAGGATGAATCGGAGTAATTTTGGCCACAATTACTGTTAGGAAAAACATTTGATGGTAGCACTCACGGTAATGTTTGGCACCAAATGGCACGGGGTGAGGTGAAGCTTTTATCATCAGCTGTTTTCGACGGTGAAACAAAGAAATATAAATATTAATATCATTTATTATACTAAATTACCATCAAAAAATTTTGATTGTAACTTTAATAATAGCATATTTGATTATTAACAATTGTTTAAAAATAATTATTACTCTTACCGTTGGTCTATTTTGATGGTAACAACTTTGAAAATATGAGAGGACACAAGTGTTTCCCATGCTTGTAACGTTTGACTAACTACCATTGAATATTTCTGATGATAACAACTTCAAAATATGCGTATAATATTGGCGATAACAACTTTGCAATAGGAAGAGACATGTTTTATCCTCATTTGTAACTTTCGACAAGTTACTGTCAGCTATTGTCAAAGGTAACACACTCAAAATATGAGGGGACAAATGTGTTGCCCACGTTTGTAACGTTCGACAAGTTACCATCGAATATTTCTGATGGTGACAGCCTCAAAATTGCGAGGACACGCGTTTTCCTCTCGTTTGTAATATTCAACAAGTTAATGTCAAAAATTTCTGACGGTAACAACCACAAAGTATGAAGAGACGCATGTTTTTCCCTATTTGTAACGGTCGACCAATTACCGTCAGATATATCCGACAGCTTCCCCTGTTTTACCCTCGTGTGTAACGTTTAATGGTCGTGACCTAACAAAGGCAACATATACAGCCTCCGTCCTTCCTTATTCATCACTCACTCTCTATCCTCCTTACTCCCTCTCTATCCTTAAAATTCCTCTCCATCTACCTGTCCCTTGAATTACATATGTGTTGTCGCCACCACCCTCCCTTCTCACTCCGCCACCACACCCCCACCACCGTATTGCCACTGTTGGGTTGTTGCCGCCACCGCTGCCACCGTCACTGTAACATCCCGCTTTTTCCCCTTAGCAAAGGTTTCATAAAATAAATAGGGAAACGATCCCTCGCCTAAGCCTTTGGATTAAAAGTGCCTGTAAGAATAATTCTGCTCGTCTTCTTCAAATTCTACAGACACTGAAGCAAATCCTTTTTGTCATCCGAGCATAACTGTAAGTCTAAGGTATCTATAAAATATACGGTTACGAAGGAAAGTTCACAAATACCTTAAATCAACTCAAATCATTGTCTTCGACTACCCGTGCGTGGAATACTGCAACAGCAAGCGACCAAACACGATCAAACATAATCACAATTTGGTCCTAAAGGGAAGGAGTAAGTTAAACCATTAGAGATATAAATTCTTAGGTTAAATGTCTGTAGAGTAAATTCTGCTTAGTTTCGGGAAATTCTGTTGACACTAGAATGAATCATTTCTGCCGTCTGAACACAACCGCGCGTCTAAAGTATCCGTAAAAGGTACGGCTACAGACGATAATTTATAAATACCTAAATGACCCTAAGATATTACTTAGGAAAAATTAGAGGATCACAAAGACGTGATCAGAATATTTTCAGAACATCCGTACGCGGAGTACCAGGACCGGAAACGCCAAAAACCTGATCAAAATTGATCTGCCAGAGCCCCTTAATTCTTGGCCACAAAAGTGGCCAAGACACAAGAGGAAATCACGGTTAGGAGGCTGCCCAATTGGGGTCAAAGGAGTCAAATGGATGGCTAGTCATTAAATGACTCATGAAAATGACATTTCATGTAAAGACAAAATAAGGGCATTTTGGGAATTTTTCCCCAAGGGCAAAATTGGAAAGCAAATTTCGTCCAAGAGGTCTATAAATACCCCTCAAATCAGAAATTTGGTGCAAAAATTGGAGAACCTAGCCAAAGCTCTGTCCGATTACACAATCGACTGTTATTCGGTCAAAACAGAGACCTAGACACTTCCTGTACACAACCTAGTTCCTGTTCTTCAGAAATCCCCTAACCTAAGCCCACGAAGAACCCTCAAAATCCTGGGAGAAAGCTTGAGAGATTCAGCGAAGAGGAATTAGGAAGCATCGTCGTTGGAGACAAAGCCAACGAAGCAGCAGAAACCGTCGTCGGACGCAAAATACGTGGGTAACCGACTTATCCACTGTCTATGTGGTTTCATGATTAGATACATATGCGGTTAGGATGTCTTCATGTGACTTTGATGTAGATATAGGTGATTCATGATTGTTTGGACTCGTTGGTGCTGTCTGTGATTCTGTCAGAATTTAGGAACGCCTAAGACGGAAATAGGCATATGACATGATTTTAAAGGGAACTGTATGCTGGGATTTTTATCATGAAAAACTAATGTTATTTTTGGATTCTACACGAAATTTTGAGTGGGGATGTCAAGTTTTATAATTTTTGGGGTCCCCGATGAATTTCTCAGCAAACAGACAGAAAACAGGGTTTTTATGGAAAAAGGGCAAAACGGGAATTTCAAATCTTGGGACTGAAAAACTGGGTTGATTTTCAGAAAATACGGGTTTAGAACTATCAAAAACCTTAAGGGCAAGTCTTGAGTCCGTCGGGCTTTTGAGAACTAAAATTCCCAAGAAAATAGGGTTTTTTCGGGGGCAAAACAGTAATTTTGGAAAAAGGGGTAAAATGGTAATTTCGTGATTGTGGGTTCAAAATCTGAATTTTAAGTATGAAAAATGATCTTAGGACTATCAAAAACCTTAGGGTAAGGTCTTGGACCTCTCCGGTTTCTGATCTCTAATTTCTGACAGAAAACAGACGCATGCTCTGTGATTTTTAAAATAACTACTGAATATGTTTGTTTATGTGTAGGATGTATGTAAATATGAGATGTTGAGCTATGTATGTTCTATGTGATGGGTTACACGAATATGTGAATATGTGCCAGATGTGCTATGTGCTTCATGAATAGTTTGTTAGGAAAGTATGGATTTATGATGGAAATGATGTTACGAACATGAAAGGTATGTTTATTGTTGTTAAAAAGGGATGATGAACGATGGAAGAAAGGTTTTAAAGATTTATTCCCAAGGAAACTTGTGGGACATGGAATAATTGCGGGAATTAGGAGCTGAAATTCGCCAGGTGACGCTAAGCGGCCTGACCGAAGTTCAGACTCTCTATTTTACAACTTGTCATTTTCTGAATAAAACACTTTTCTCAAACCTAGTTTTTCACACTGCTTGCAATTGTCCATGGATCTACTAATTTTACTTATGAACTGATGATGTATATTCAAGACATATGAACTGTTGAACGGTTTTATGAACTGTTGACTGGCCTTATGAACTGTTGACTGGCTATATGAATTGTTCACTGGATATATGAACTGTCGACTGGATAAATGGACTGTTGACTGGAAAAGGAATAGGGCATGACGTCATTAATTAAGTCCCTAAAAGGAATAAAGGAGGTTAAAGGATTCTTTTCCTAGCTGTGCGGGGAGCCGGCAGGAAAGGCAAGCTGAACCCTGGGCATGCCTTGTCCCTAGCATAAGGACAGGGTAGGGTCCCCTCGCCATCCCTAGCATAAGGATGGATTCTCCTATCGTGAGCTACTTAGGTTTAGCGCGGCCTAGTCCTCACGATACTGAGACAACAAGGAAGCCTGTCGCGGTAGGCCACCGTTACGGGGGGGTTGAGCTTGAAATATGTGCTCTAAGTGATATAACTATACATAAGTGGATGTGTGAAGAAGCTTATAATTAAAATGGGCACGGTTATAAGTGGACGCACACGGAAGCTTATTATGTGATTATGTGAATTATGTGATTATATGTGAGTTAGGAAATAAGGTAGGGAACAGATGACTCAGTTAATGAAGAATAGGTTTCCCCAGTCACCTAGTAAATTAGATAAAGCTGCTCAGGCTTAGCATGGAATTTAATAAATGGTAGGTATATAGTATAATTGTGACACCTAGAGACCCCTTAGCGGCGGAATCATAATTGAATTTAAAATAAGTAGCAAGACCAGAGGTTACCCACTGAGAACGCAGTGTTCTCATCCCCCACTCCTTTATGGTTCTAGGCGAGTACGACAAGGACGAAGAAGACATCAAAGCGGTACGAGTAGTACGAGGAACAAAGAGAGGAGCTACAAGAGAAAGAACCCTCCCAAGGGAGGACAACTGGAGATCAGACGATTAGCTAGTAGATGATACATGTGTACTTGTACTTCTATGTGATATTTGTACTTAATACTTATAATACTATTTTTGCATTGCTGACGAATGTATGATGGACCATTGTTTGTTATCTTTGCCTATACTAGTTATGTTTTTATTTACAGTTGAAGACGTCATACTTCCACTCGCCATAAATACTCCGACGCTATAAAGGCTCCTAATTTACGCTATGTAACGTATAAAGAAAGTTGCAAATTGGTCCATATTTTGAGTAACAATATTTTCTGACATATATACACGGGACTAAGTAATCCCCACCAAAGTAGATAACAACCTAGTGAGCATTGTTTGCGACGTACGCGTAAACAGTTAGCTAGGGTGTTATAGTCACTCTATGTACACCATCACATATCTAAGTTAGTTTTTTTCTTCTTATTTTATTTTGGTTAAGTATGTTAAGTTATTAGATTAATATAATGTTAAGTTGTTAGATTAGGTTATAATTTTTGTTAATTGTTAGATATAAATAATTATGTTTGGTTGTTATATTAATTTTGTGAATTAGGTTGTTTAGATTAAAATAAGTTTGTTAGGTTGTTATATTAATTTGTTACTATATAAGTTTTAATTAGGTTGTTAATTTTTTTAGGTTTATAATATGTTATATTGATTTTGTTAGATTATATCTTATTATGTATGTTATGTTAATTAGGTTTATTTTTGTTATATTATATGTTATATTAATTATTTTATGTTATATTAGGTTAATTAATTATATTAAGTTAAAAAAATTATTTTAGGTTAATGTTAAATTTTTATAGGTTAATTTTAGATTTACTAATAGGTTATTGTTTGATATTAATAAATGATAAATTTTTAAGGTTAATTATTAATACTAATAAATAATAAATTTTTTAGTTTAATAAATAATATTACTAAATAATGATAGGTTAATGTTTAATATTTAAAAATAATAAACTTTTTAGTTTAATATTAATAAATAATAAATTTTTTAGGTTAATAGTTTACTATATTTTAGTTCTTGTTTTTAATTTTTAATTTTAATAATATTTAATTAAATTTATTATTTTTAGTATGGTGGGCGACAAAGGAACATTCAATTATACTCCACCACCCAATACATGATTTACATGGATGTGTCAAACAATAAGATCAATGGTTTCTCCCCAAAAGATTTTTTTGCTTGCCTCCCAAACATAACAACATACAACATTGAATTTGTCAATGAACCATTTTGAATGAAGTGTACCAAACTCTATTGGTAAGATGAACGAAACTAATTCCTTGGATTTATCACACAATTACTTTTCAAGTGTGCTACCTGAAGAACTAGCCACAGATTGTGTCAAGTTGGACATAGTGAAGATCTCTAACGACCATCTCCAGGGAAATGTTCCTGCCTCTTTCAAAATATTAGAATATATAGGTGATATAGTTTATAATTGTAATTGTGATTAATAATTGTAATAGTTAGTTAAGATTAGCTAATGGTTTAGCTAATGGTTAGTGGTTGTCAGAAGCCTATATATAGGCCTGCACTACTTGTAGTTTGTAATCTTTCTCATTCTCTCAATTTCATTTTGTATATTGAGTTTCTATTCTCTCATTTCTCTCCTGATACCATGAATTTCAATATGGTATCAGAGCCATGACATCCACCTTGAAGCTTCCGCAACTCATTTTTTCCCCTTCTTTTTTCTTTTTCTCTTCATTTTCTTTCACTTTCCCGCTTCCCAAACACATTTTCTTTGGACTCCTTCCCTTTCTTTGTTTATTTTCTCAGTAAATCAAAACAACCAAAACATTTTCTTCCATTTTTCCTTTTATTTTCTATCATTTTCGTTTGTTCACTTCGTTCAGTTCTTTCCCCTTTCTTTGAAAAAGAAATAAAATCTCTCTCTACAGATCCCGAAGCTTACACCCGCGAAACTTCCGGCCCGGCAGCAGCTGCGGCGGAGGAGGCGGCGCCGCCTAGGAACGAGAGGAATCCGACGCTGCTCGACTCCTGCTCGTCCAGGAATAGATCCTCGGGGACTCGGAACGCGCCATGAGCGTACACGATCGCGAGTCCGACCATGAGCGCGGAGATCAGGAGCGATCCGATGCTGGTGAGAAAGACAACGAAGGCGGCTGCAACGATTCAGATCTGAGGCGGCGGAGGCGCGAGGTTCGAACTTCCAGATCTGGCTCTGTTTGGTGGATGTGCTGCAGCCTGATTTTGCACTGCCTTAGCCATCCTACTGAATTCCTTCTTCATGACGGATTTGTGAAGCAATGCAGAAGGCTTGTTTTGCTTCTTTGTCTTAGTTGTAGCCAGCAACACAGATTGATCCTTTGTTTTGGTCGCCTCATTCAGGATGCACACAAGGTGTTTGACTTATTGTCTTCTCTCAATAAGGAGGTAATATTTCCTTCGTGTGGACTTCTACGGACTGAGTGTTGGATGGAGCTTGTTTTGCCACTTGTTAAGCATTGTTGCTACCGAACCTGGTGCATTATTGTTTGATTTTGATTTCTTGCAATGGTGATTTTGCTTTTGAACATGTCTGATCTGAATAATCTGTTGTGACATTTTGTCAAGTTTTGGATGATAAATGCTGTTGGTAAATATCATGGAGTATTGGATTCTGGTGGAGGATCTTTGTGTGCTCCAGACTTTAGATGGAGACTTAAGTTTCTAGCCTGCAAATTTCTGTTTTGTTAGCCTTATGCGGCTTTGATTCAGATCAGTGTATGACATGGCTAAGCATTGGTTCACACTCTGTTAGCCTTATGGCTTTATATTTGCGAGTGGGTGGTTAAGCTTTGCATATGATGGGACCATTTGCTTTTGCCATGTGTTTTGCCTGTGATGGCATTTGATCATTGTTCTTATGTTGAAACCGTTTGCAACCGATGCCATTTGAGGAGGTTGTATATCAACAATAACAAATTCAGTGGGGCCCTCAAAGAAGTACTAGCAAACAACACAAGCTTGTATGAGCTAGACATATCCGACAATTCAATTTCAGGTGCAATTCCTAGCTTAATTGGAAACTTTTTTGCCCTGGAAATCTTTCTCATGGCAGAAAACGAGTTAGAAGGTGAGATCCCTTATGAGCTCTCCAATTTGTTTGGTCTTGAAATCTTGGATCTTTCTAAAAATAGACTTGTTGGGTCGGTTGCACACGTCGATTTCTCTCCTATAAAATACTTTAAATACTTGTATTTACAAAAGAATGCTTTCTCGGGTTACATACCATCCACATTGGCTGAAAGCTGTAAAATAGTGGTGTTGGACATAAAGGACAACAACTTCTCAGGAAATGTTCCTATTTGAATGGATAAGTTATCAAATTTACGGGTTCTTTTATTAGGTGGGAACAAGTTTCATGGTCAAATTCCCATTCAATTATGTAAACTAAAAAATGTCACCATCATGGATCTCGCACGCAACATGATTAATGGCACAATACCATCTTGCTTCACAAATTTGTCATTAGGAAAAGAAAGATTTCATCATGATGATTATGGTCTTGATTTTCAATTCCAAACCATAGATGATTATTTCTTTGGGTATTTTTCCTTTCATGAAAGTTTGCGAGTATTCAATCCCTCAAATGATGTATCAAGGGAAGAAGAGACATCAATGGAAGTGCAATTCAGAACAAAGAGTAACTATTACTCTTACAAAGGTTATATCCTTCAGAACATGACTGGATTGGATTTATCATGCAATGAGCTAACAGGTGACATTCCTACCCAAATTGGAAACCTACCACAAATTCGAGCCTTGAGCCTTTCCCACAATTACCAGATTGGTTCTATTCCAACAACTTTTTCCAATCTCAGAGAGATAGAGAGCCTTGACTTGTCCTTTAATAACTTAATGGCCAAATACCTTATGATCTAAATTGAACTTTCTATCAATCTTCAATGTGTCATATAACAACCTTTCTGGAATAACACCAAGTATGGGACAATGCTTATTAGCGCATGGCCTTGTTCCATTTTATTAGTAAGTTGTTATGTAGATTTTTTTCGATCTTTTCCTCTGTATTGAAAACAAGAAATTCTTCAGTTTGCGGCGGTTCTGTAACTGTCGTTAAATCATGGCATAGTGACAGTTGAACAGAACCGTCGGAATAACCACCACCAAGTGCCCTGGAAATGTAGCGGCGGTTCGTAACCGCCACCAATATTTAAATTTGAATTCTGGTGTTTAAAACCGCCGCGGAATTAAAGATTGCGACGGTTCGTAACCGCCGCTATTTTAACTCTAATTCGTTTGCGGCGGTTCATAACTGCCGCTATGTTGCCCATACTTATGATGTAGACTGGGGTTTTTTATGCAGACTCATTAGGTCTCTTCTTGCCTTGATACCTTCACAAAAACATAATATCATGTTTTTAGCTCATGATGTCTGCTCATCAAATCCATAACCATAAGACATCATATGATAAAATGAAAAAGCACTCAAGTACACACCTGCAACAATATCAATACCTTCTTAGCAGGGATCTCTTTACAAAAAAAAATTATCTATTTATATATTCACTTTATAGGACATTTTTTGGTAAAAGCAATTGAGGAGTTACTTCTACCAAAGTTGTTGGGGAAGCCAGATTCTTCATTTTCTGTTGGGAAGAATTTAAAGCAAATGGACCCCTTCATAGAATAAATGCTGATACGAGGGAGGCACAAACATGTTAAAAAAGGATAAAAGTTACTCTATATTTTTTAAAATACATTGACTCAAAGATGTAATAAAACAGTCAAATATGCACTTATTTTGTAGGGGGGCAGTATATTGTGTGTGGGTGAAGCAAGAGACAGAAGTATACCATTTTCGTGAATGTAAATCGGAAATTTCCCATAAATGTTCTTCAATGAATCAAGCAAACTTTGCAAAGTCCATGGTATAATTGGAATCTAGATCAACCAGCTAGTTAGTTTTAAACATCGATGCCCCATGCTTATAGAATAAGAACTTTACTCTTACCTCATACGCAGATGTACCGTTTTCAGTTACAACTACAAGAAGAAAAGAACATAGTTAGCTATCTTGGTTCCTCAATATTAAATAGATGGAAGTGTAATCACCTTTCACTGTGGAGTTATTATGTAAACAAGTCTTACAAATATAAGAGGGAATATAAATGTTTTAGACGGGGGTGTAAACATTTGATGCAGTTGATTGCGCTTTAGTTAATGTAAGAATGAAAATCTCTGCAGTTTGTTTTCATTTTCATACTAACACTTATGTGAGAGATATTACATGCATGCTTCTATTAGAAACTGCATCAGGGTGAGTCCATGGATCACCACAGATGGTCTATAAGATTACAACAAGTATCAACAACGACCAGAGACCTCAATTTAAAAACATAACATAGATTGTGCCAAAGCATTAGAAAAGTTAAAACCGTGATCCAAGTATGCATGTTACTTGTTAAACCTCTATAGAATCTGTTACTTATTCAAAACTGGCACAAAGAAGGCTTACAAGATAAACATACCTTCGAGTTCCACAGCCACATCTGCCGTGTAATCTCTATCCTTTATCTGCAGGCTGCCAGGTCTGTTCTTAACATAAAAAAACGAGTAGTAAAAATTTATTCCAAGAAAGTCAATTGAGCCCTTAACCAGATCTGTTTCCCATTTGGTGAAAACTAGAAGCCTTGATCCAGCATTCTTTTTCATGATTTCAGGGTAGTCTCCAAAACTAAAAGGGTTCAGAAACCTACAATCACAAATTAAAGCATAGATAAAAACCATTTATAGCAATTAATGTATAAAGGAAAAAGGGATAGCCTGGGCACATGAGATAATACAGATATTAGAGACAAATACTGCTACCAAATTGTTCCTTGCCACCCAAGATAGAAGTCTTGGGCCCTCTGAGCGGCACTTATATCTTCACTAGTATTTGTTTGAGGAACAAAGCCAAAGTAAGGAGGTTAAACCCAATAGCTCCATGCTGCTTGCCCTGCATGTAAGGAGGTTATTTTCTGGAAAAGTTATCACTTCCATCATCAAAATGATATCAAACTACCTTACATAATATAAAGTGGATCATCCAATATGTATGACAAAGAAGAGTGGCGCATGTGCATGTGCCACATATTTGTTTACCTGATACTTTTTTTTCGGTACAATCTAGCAATGTTGTGGATTGCAATGTTGTAAGCGTGGAATAACTTTTTGGCTTCATTGTCAATATAGGTTTATTCTCATTCAACATTGCGTTCTGCATTGGAAGTTTGGAAACCGTACACAATTTTTCGACTAACCCATCCTCCATATTCATCCTCAAGCGCTTGAGGTAGGTCCCAATGAATTAATGTAACGTGTGTTTGGATTCCTACAAGATGGTGCCAATTTTCTTTCCTACCTATTTCACATAAATTAAAGCTGATTAATTTTTTAATATTTTTTAAGCAACTCCAGCATCTACATTTCCTCCTTTTGGTAAGAAATTTCTCTGAACTTGGGTCGTTGTAATAGGAAAAATGATGTTTTTGAAGCTTTAATTGGTCCATGGCATGCAGATTAAGATTTAAGAGGCATTTTATGTCTGTGCTCTCAAAACTAGAAGCTTAGGGAAGTTAATTTTGTATACGTAACTTACTCTGGAAGTATGGCTTATAGACCAGATATAGTTCTGGTGCTGACAGTCCACTGCTCTCAACAGCATGCCTTTAATATCTATTATTGTAATACTTCTTTTGTAGTCTATTGTCTAACCTATTGTCTTTATATTTCAATTTTACTATACTTAAAATTAAATGTCTAATTTCATCAGGCATTGCCTTTGCATGCTCTGTTACATGGTATTGCCTTAGCTAATGTTCAAAGGGACTGACATGCTTTGTTGCACAATTTGTCCTTTGCGAGGATTTTTTACCCTCTTCTGTATTTTCTCTTCTCCTCTAATGGCATTTATTTTATTTTTGTCAAAAATATTTATCGGGCATTGCACAGACTTACCTCTCTCTCTCTCTCACACACACACACACACACACCCACCCGCAAAAATATTCCTCCATTTAATGTATGATAATTTCTGGATACCATTATGAATTTAGAAGTTGTTAAATAGTTAATAAGATTTTTATTACTTTTCTTATACGTGGGTATTCCTGCTAATAGGAAATATGATACAATTTTGCATGCATTTAACTATTTCTTTTGAATGACTACTTTGAGCTATAAAAAACATTCATTATGTGGCTCTAACTAATTTGAGGACTCAAGATAGATTCACTGAAGATTTTTCTATAAGACTCATCAATAGTTAACTTTGAGCCTCTTTTTATCCTTGTCTTGGATGTTCTTACTGAACATATCCAAGAGCTAGTTGCCTCATTACTTTCTTTTTGCAAATAATATAGCCCTAGTTGGATAGTTGACAGAGGAAATAAATGGGAAGTTAGAGCTGGAGAGGTAAGTTTTGGAAGCTCATGACATTATTTTAAATAGAAGTAACTCAATAAGACAAAGTATATGAAATGGAAGTTTAGCAGGAACCACACCACTTTAATTTAGAGGTGAAAAGTAGAGAGACCATAATATGCCATAATTCATGCGATTTGAGCATCTTGGGTTGACCATACAAAATCATGGGAAAATAGAGCAAGATTTAAAATATAGAATTCAAGCTTAGTGGATGAAATGAGTAAGTGTTTCGGGTGTTTATTTGTAATAAAAGAGTACCACTCTTCTATAAAAATAACAAATGAAAAATAAAAAGGTGTCACTTAAGTTTAGGAGAAGATTTGACCGCACAATCATGAGACTTGAAATTTTGCATGAGGCAAATAAAACTTAGTGTTATGTAGATTAAAATGTTGTGTTAAATGAGTGGACACGCTATATAAAACAAAATTAGGAATAAATGCATTGAGAATAAATTTATTACAAAGAAAGTTGAGATAGCATGTACTGTAAAAGATTGTGGAATTTTATTTTAGATGGTTGGAGAAGACCTATATTAGATCAGTTGGAGAGTAGCCTAATAGTTAAGAGGTAGAGGGAGACAGAAAAGAAAAAACAATAGACAAAGCCATTGAGAAATACTTAAATTAAAATGGTTTGGATATAGACATGGTTTACCATAGGACAGAAATATATTATTTGATCTATGTGGCTGATCCTACCTAGTAAAAAAAGACTACGCTATTGGTGGTTTTTGAATAGATATATTTCGGTCACATGAATATTCATATTAAGTTCCATGTCGCTTTTAACATCACCAATATCTTTTATTAATTAGACTATTAGAGTTTTGTTTAGATAACAAGGTCATGACGATCCTTGTCGTTTCCCATTCTTAAACTGTAAATATAGATTTTAAGAATTATTTAGTAACTAGGCCTTCAATTTAAATTTGTTTTCTTCCCTTTTTATATTCTCCTCTCCAAGCAAATATTATCACATTGATATTCTTTATTATTGGAAGGTGAAAAAGGTTGGACATAATCAGCCGATGCTCAATATGTTTTGATTCACATTCTGTTTACTGAAACATTTTTTTTCCCTTCTTGTTTTCCTTTTTTCTTCCACATTACTTGACTTGGCAAGTTGATAATTTTATAATTGTTGACTGAAACAAGATATGCTTAATTATTTTCAAATTGATGACTTGTTGGCACCAGAGGAGCAGGCCCTTAGCCACTGCTGAAGTTAATTGCAAGAGTTGATGCAAGTTGTTCAACTTTTATTTTGGTCCATTCATCGTTGGCCATGCTCACTATTGGTATCGCGTTTGTCTTTTAATAATGAGTCTGAATTTTTATTGTTCCAATTATATTGGACAATTGTTCCGGATATTTTATAACTTGGATTGATTGTCAACTTTAGGATTGTGTGGATCGGAAGCTCAGAAGAAAAAGTATCTACCTTCTTTGGCACAGTTACAAACTATAACATGTTGGGTAAGGTAACTTTCTTAGCATTGTATCTGCTGAGTTTGTAGAAAATAAAAGAGAAGAACGAGTGGTGGTTAAATTGCTTTAGGTTCTTTTGTGCTCAGCATATTGACAATTGGTAATTATCTATATGAAAACAATAGTTTCTTTTCTTCTTTATACAAGAACAATAGTAAAGACTTAGAACAATATAAAAGACTTACTTAAGCTATTTTCGATGACCCCTGTTGTGCCAATGCCATGATTTCTATTATTTCCATTGCTATATTAATTACTGATAATTCAAATAGTATCATTCTGCTGAAGTATCACTTCTGAGTTAGGTTATTTTCTTAACATTGTTAGGCTTTGACTGAGCCTGACTATGGAAGTGATGCCAGTGCTTTGAAGACTACGGCAACAAAGGTGCAGTACCTTCTGTCCATCTTATTTACCATTTGCTTCTTCTCAAGCAAATGCATTTTGCATCTGTTTGAGTTATTTGTCTTTTTAATAAATCATTTTGTGTTCTCAATTGTTCCAAAGTTTGACAACACTGACAGTATGATCTTGGTTTGAAATGATCAGGTTGAAGGAGGTTGGATCCTAGAGGGCCAAAAGCGGTGGATAGGAAACAGTACATTTGCTGATATATTGGTCATCTTTGCTAGAAATACCGCAACAAATCAGATAAATGGGTATGTGATATGAGTCCTAAGGTTAAATTACTACCCAGTAACATGTTAATGGACCTAAAATTCACTAATATAGACTTTGAAAATCTTTTGCTATATATATACACGCACGTGCGCCCTCAAAGCTTCTATTTTCTATGATCCTTGTATTCTGCATCACTTGTAATATTCTGTTTACATGTTTTCCTTGTACCTAATATTTCAGATTTATTGTAAAAAAGGATGCACCTGGTTTAACAGTCACAAAAATTGAGAATAAAATTGGACTTGGGATCGTATAAAATGGAGACATTGTTATGAAAAAAGTTTTTGTCCTTGATGAGGACAGAATAGAAGGAGTCAACTTATTTCAGGATACCAACAAGGTATGATTATGTATTATGTTTCTAAAAAGCCAACAAAATTACAATCATGGTATAATTTTCAGAGATCTATTGTCAGACATATAAATTAATCCCATTGTAACTTGTAATAGTGTATTTGTCTGCCGAATACAATTTACTTGGATAAGGTTTGAGAACCCGCGTATATTTCTGATGAATATTTTTCTCTTGTAGCCTTAAAATTACTGTAAAAGTGATATCTAGAGGATTTTTTAACCTTTAAATTCCATCTCACTATGCTCTCAATCCTCACCATGTTAAATGTTGAGATTAGACAAATTTTGTTAAAAATTAGATTCAATTATAATCCTTGGTCAATTTTGATCCCAGCAGTTAATTTCTTCTATGCATCCCATCACAAACATTGCTTATATGTTTTAGCTTGCTCAAAACAGGTACTTGCTGTTTCACGTGTTATGGTTGCTTGGCAACCAATTGGCATATCAATGGGCATCTATGATATGTGTCATAGGTATTGCTTATTAGAATTTTAGCACATGTAATGGTTTGCGGGATGTCTTCTAGCATATTTTCAGTTGTTGATGTCACGTTATGAGAGCTTGCTTTGGAGGGATTTCATGAAAGAAAGTTGAGAAAAGTTGATTTCAAGTAAGGCATTAACATGATGTGCATGCGTTTTACATATCACTTTGTGAGAAAAGATCAAAATATGCATCCAGATTTAGTCTAATGTCTCCATTACCTGTAGCTTTTAGATAAAACGCATTCACATCATGTTAATGCATTACTAGAAACCAATTTTTCTTAACTTTCTTTCATGAAATCCCTCCAAAGGAAACCCTCATAATGTGAAATCAACAACTGAAAACAATGCTAAAAGACAACCTGGGAAATCAACCAGCAGAAACTTGTTCAGATGCTCGGTAATATTCAAGGCATGATTTTTGTTGGTTGGCGCCTCTGCAAGTTGTATGAGACTGGAAAAATGACTCCAGGTCATGCAAGCTTGGGGAAGGTAGTTTTTAAACTTATGCTACATTTGTTACTTCCTGCTCCTCTCCAAAAATACATACCTAAGTGATATCACATTGTTGTTATAATTTCTTGTTATAGATCCCTGCTAATGAATAGTCATAACTTTTCAGTCGTGGATCACCGTGAGGGCAAGAGAAACAGCTGCCCTGGGGAGAGAATTGCTTGGTGGCAATGGAATATTGGCTGATTTTCTTGTAGCGAAGGTATGCTTAATTCCTAATTCAAGATTTCTTTTGTTGGAACTCCATTCTAATCAGATGAATGATTAAAAGTTTGGTAATTTAGTGAGATATTGATGAGTATAGATTGTCAGGGGTGAACTCTATCTCAATAGACGAGATTTTGATGGATAACTGTTATGATCAAATGATCTTTGCTCTATTGTTTAGTGAAAGGCGGTAGCGGATAGACTATTATAGGATTTTTACTTATGACCTCTAGGTTATAAGACAACAATTTTACTGTTATATTGAGGCTCACTTTCTCCGTTACCTATACAATTAAGTAAATCAAAATTTGAGTTTGAAAGAAACAAAAAAAAAAGGTTGTACACATCTGAGTTTGCACTCCTATGCTTTCGAATGGATTGAATACATTTTTCCAACCTTTTTTCCCCCTTTCCTTTATCTTTTTGAAGTTTGACTACTAACATAGCCTAAATAGAGTGACTTTGTCTTCAAACATTCTTTTGATCTTCTTCTTTTCATCTATTGCAGGCATTCTGTGATTTAGAACCCATCTATACCTACGAAGGCACGTATGAGATCAACACCTTGGTTACTGGGAGGGAAGTTACTGGTATTGCCAGCTTCAAGCCAGTTGCCCAGAGAAGTCGATTGTGAAAGTGTTGAACTTGTTCGTTCGTAAACTCCGTTAGTCAAGTCAAATGTACAACTTGAGAAACAAGAAGCATTCAATAATTACGCAAATGCCAAAATAATGTTATAATCTTAGATTTTTAAACGTCTCCATGTGCTACTTGTTTCTCCACTCTGGATAACTGCTGGATTTCAATTTTATGGATGAGGATCATTTCCTTTTTCACGGTTCTCTCCTCATCCTCGTTATTAATTAGAATACAGTGGGTTACATCATGAAATGGAATGGTAAGGATAAAAATATAGCATTCAATTTTTTGAAAAAGAGAGGATCTTGATCCCAATTTTATAACTTGTTTGGCATTTGTCACTCGGATAAGTGTGTTGTGATGCTATTGTTATGCTAGTAAGAAAAAGAAATGTTATTTGTACTCATTTTTAGTAGAATATTGTGTCATTGACTTAATTCATTTTTTTTTTCTTACCTTCCTTAGAATCAGGTCATTCTTTCAATGAAATTCATTAATTCATTTGAAAAAATAATTATATGATTCATCTAAAATAAATATTTATAGCTCCATTACCTAACAAATAAAGCATTTTATAAACACAAAAGAAGATTGACCTTAAGCTAGTTGTTACTTTATTTCTATGCGTTACTTGCCGGTCAATAAAATTTTGTGGTGGGTCACCTAATACCATTCTAGCTCTATCTTAGTCCACAATCTAAATACAATTATGATTGAACTTTAAAAAAGAAAAATGGATTAACTTTGTGTAACAGAGAGATTTATTGATTAGTTAAATAGTTAATTGCCTACTGTAATTTGTAATGACTCAAGTTTCAATTAACTGAATTCTTTATTCTTTTATATATATATATATATATATATATATATACACACACACACATAATTTACTATATAAGTAAAAATAGTTGACTATCTCTCTCCTTACTTAAAAAGTCATGTATATGAAATGATTAAATTGGATGATAACGTTAAAAAACTTTACACTTCAACCAAATAATAATTAAACTCTAGTTCTATTAGTTGACTTAGCATATGATTGGGACCATTTATTATTGAGAAGTGCTATTTGAATACCAAATGTGCTCAAACACCATGTAAATGAGAGGAAAAAGACAAAAATTATTGATTTTGGTACAATGAGTAATATCTCTGACGTAGTTGGCATGAACGCATATGCATATAATATCAACACTCGTGCACTTTATTTTTCAATTTTTTGAACACATTTTCTCTCCCACCAAATCACATTCTCTCTCCATCAAGTGGGATTGTCTCCCTTCATAGAACATACTCTCTGTCCTGCGTACCAACATAATAAACTATGCATCAACGTAACAGAAATAGACATAAATATAATAGAGATAGACATCAACATCAACTTCATGCATTTTTCTCTTTCTAGCATCAAGCTCATTTACCACGTGGGGATTAACATAATAAAAATAAGTATTGACGTAATAATCATAAATATCAGCATAATGAAAATAGGAATCAATACTTCATATATGTATATTAACGTTTATATAAAAAATAATTTTAAAAAATAAATGTTGATACATTCTTTTATGCTAATGTCTATTTTCATTGTGTTTGTGAGATTTAATGATGGAATCAAGAAAATATTGCGGAGAAAATAACAAAAGGCAAAGAAGGATAAACAATAAAGATTTTTGTCTTAGTGAATATTGTATCACTTATAATGAAATAAATCCTATTTATAGGTTAGGAACACAATCAAAAATATAAAGGTAAAATCAATTTAAATATTAAACTAAATCAGTATAAATCAAACAAAAATATAATACTGATATTATTTTATTCAAATAGATATTCTAGCCGTACTGATGCTTATGATTATTACTTTGCTATCTATTTCTATTATGTTAATGCTCACATGTTTTTGAGATGGAGAGCGAGAGAAAGAGTGTGATTTGATAGAGGAAAAAAAAGTTAGAAATGATTGAAATTTTTATCATATATTATGATCTCTACTAAATACCAATGTCGTGGTGTTTAGAATGTTTAAATATTTTGGTGTGAAAATAGAATTATTGATTTATTGGTACCATTTATCATGTCCAATTATTATAGGTACCATTTTTCATTAACTTCTATTTAAAAATATCTGAGAACACGAGTCAGCCATGGTATGAAACTTGTCTTTTACCCAAGAAAATCTGAAGTTGCAAAGTCTGCCCAATTTGTTGAAACTGATCAGGGAGGAAGATAAGAATGTCTTTGGTTGTAAGTGGGCTTTTGTATATTGTTGCAGTGCTGCAAATCAAAGCATGTAATGGGTGCATATAGAGAGAGAGAGAGAGAATAGGCTTGCTTCAGATCAAATCCTATTTCGTAGCTCTGGATAGGGAGCAGGCAGAGTTTCAACTAGGATCATGGGTTGAAGATAGAGGCAGCAATTGTTGGTCCTTCTCTCTCTAACTTTGTTGCACTCTGTATCTTTGAAGGATTTCTGAAGAAGTTGGAGTCCTTAGATCTTTCATTCAATGCACTAAATTGCAGCATCTTTTCAAGCTTAAGTGGACTAACATCGCTAAAGACTTGAACCTTAAATCCAGTCAGATCAAAGATTGTTTCCCTGCTCAAGGCCCAACTTGTTGCATTTCCTAGTGAGATGACCCATAATGATCCATCAAACATTACCTGGCCGTTTTCATCTTCACTAAGGATAAACGCTCTTCGGATAGTTTAATTTTTCAAGAGTGGATGTCCTAACTAGTCTTCCAAAAAATAAAAACTCCAATGAGTCCTGAGCATTTTCATTTGGTTATTAAACATTTCAAACGTTATTTTCATTAGTCTCTAGATATTTCAGACGGAAGGACTAACGAGATAACATTTAAAATGGTCAAGAACCAATGCATTTTTTTTGTTTGTTGATGGACTAATGTGAACGCTAATGAAGAATATTAGAACATTTCCCTTTAACTATAGGTGAGATTCTAAACGAGGAAGTGGATTTTTAGGTCGTTTTAAAATCTCAGCCTTGTCAATGTCAAATATTAAGATATTGATAAATTTTGTTTTTTTAATATGCCTTTAATTTAATTATGCTTATTAATGACTATAAGAACAAAACGACTAGAACATTTACTCCCTTACTGAAATTATTATAGATAGTTTTGTCCGTTTAACATATTATAAACTATTATTTACTAGATTAGTGAAATTAATCAAACTGACTTTATTCAAATAAGTGATAAATTAAAGGATTTTGTTGACTAATGTTCTAAGAGCACTAGTTAAAAAAAACTAAAATAAAAACTTTTAAGTTTAAAATGTATTTATTTTCATTGGAAACATACATCTTTTATGTTTTTAATACAAAAACTACTATTTTTGTTTGGGGAAATGCTCATTATGAGCTTTGGTCCTTGAAATTCAAAATCTAACTTTTTAATCCTTAAAATTGTAAGTTGTTGGCCACATTAGTCCCTCAATTCATTATCATTATTGTATTGTCATAATTTCACTAATTTTTCCCATTAAATGAGAATGTGATAATAATAGAGGTTGTGTAGCAATACGAAAGACTAAAAATATGGCTACGACGACACTTAGAGCGACAACTTAAGAGAGTTTCATTATAAATTTATAACGAAAAGAATTTCACTTAAAAGTAAACACCAACAAATTAAACTTCTTTTGTGAGAAAAGCGGTGGAAAAGAGAAACCGTACCATCAGTAAAGTTGAGTGTAATTTAGAAACCGTAAGGTATTCCACTACTTTTGTCATCTATCCTTCATCTATATTAAGGTGAAAGGTCTTCCACTACTTTTGTCATCTATCATCTATCATCTATCATCTATCTATATTAAAGTCTTCCACTGTATTAAAGTCTTCCACTACTTTTGTCACATGAGAATAGCTTACTAAAAAGGCCCATTGAATTTAAAGGCAACATTAAATTTACTTACATTTTTATCATTTTAAATAGTTTTATTTAATTTGTTACTTATCGTTACTCTCTCAATCATGTTGACTTCTCACTTTTTGGTAAACTCTTCATTGTCCAATTTTTATAATATTAAAAATTAATAATAGTAATTGTTTAAAGTAATATTATTATAGATGAACACTCGTTTTATAAAAATTTATAATTAAAGTATTGATTAAAATAAGAGTTTAATTGATATCCATTGATAGTATAATTTTTTTTTTTACATTATTAGTAAGAAAAAATAATTGATTCTATTTTTCGTTACTTGAAATGTCATGCATATAAAATGGTTTGATTAGATGATAGAGTAAAAGACTTTAAATTATCAGTGGATAGTAATTAAACTCTTAAATAAATTAGATCGCGCATCAATCATATTATAAAATTAAAAAACTAATTTATAATTTGACTTCGATTTAACTATTGATTCATGAAAATAATTAAAAATATTTTTTTGAAAAATCAAACTTTTAGCCTTCTTTAATTATTATTACTATTAACACTCATATATTGTATTTAACCCATACAATTACCATCCTAAAAAATTTTAATCATCATCCTTAAACATGTATATGTAACGACAAACTAAAAGCACAATTATCGTGAATAATGAAAATAATTAAAATTGATAAAATAGTTTGCACTCACTACTAGAAACATATTAATAACCGTTGGACCATCCAACGGTATTACCGTCAGAAATTATATAAAAAAAATGACAATGACGGCTTTTATTGGAGCAATTTTGGTCACAATTACCGTTAAGAAAAAATTCAAAGGTACCACCCACGATAATGTTTGGCGTCAAATGGCGCGTGATGAGGCGAAACTTTTACCGTCAACCGCTTTGACAGTGAAACAAAGAAATAAATAAATTAATAGTATTTATTATACTAAAAATTACCATTAGACAATTCCGATGGTAACTTTAATAATAGTATATTTGATTATTAATAACTATTTAAAAATAATTATTACTCTTACTGTCAGTCTATCTAATGGTAACAACTTTGAAAATATGAGGGGACACATGTGTTCCCCACGCGCGTAACGTTCGACTAGTTACCGTCAGACTATTTTGATCGTTACAACTTCGAAATAGGAAGAGACACGTTTTACCCTCGTTTGTAATGTTTGACAAGTTACCGTCAATTATTTTCAACAGTAACAACCTCAAAATATGAGAGGATACACATGTTCCCCAAGTTCGTAATGTTCGACAAGTAACCGTCAGATGTTTCTGATGGTAATATTAATCTCGAAATATGGGAGGACACGCGTTTTCCCCTCATTTGTAATGTTTGACAGTTACTGTCAAAAGTTTCTGACGATAACAACCACGAAGTATAAAGAGACACACATTTTGTTACAAAACTAAATCGACAATAACTATGCTAAATTTTGTTACAAAATTTCATGCGAAAATCATATTTTACATTTCTTTTCTCATGAATTTAGTTGCGGAATTCCCTATGAAATAGAGATAAATTTTGATTATGGTTACATAATTTACCTGCGGTATTAGCAGTAAAATTTATTTGTGAAACCTGTTGCTATATTTACCTACAGAATTACATGTAAATTTCCATGCAAACTTTCCTTGCAAAATTTCATGTGAATATTACTTGGGAAAATTGTGGTGAATTTGAATTGCGAATTTTTTTGCTAATTTTTACCAGCAAAATTTAGTGTGAATGTTACTTGCAAAATGTCATGCAAAATTTATGTGTGAAATTATCTGTGAATTTTACCCTGAAATCTTCTTGTGAATTTTACTTGCGAAAACTCATGCAAAAATTACTTGTGTAATTTCTTGCACATTTTTCTTGCAATATTTTTGGTGAATTGTACTTGCAAAATTTGTTGTGAATTTTACCTGCGAAATGTAAGAAACATTTTACTAGTAAATTTTTTTATCGAATTTTACTTGCAAAACTTCCTGTGAATGTTAATTATGAAATTTTCTTAACTGCGAAATTTCCCTCAAATGCAATGTGTGAAATTTCCTGCGAATGTTACTTGCGGAGTTTCTTTAAAAAAATGCATAAAAATTCGCAATAAAATTCCTCTCGAGCATCTACCCCACAACGAAATTTATATGCAAAATTTAAATTTCTTGCGAAAAAATATGCAAGTAATTATTTACGAATTTTGAAATTCATAGATACCAATTACCTATCACCCAAATAATTATGGATTCTAATTTGCATAAAAATTCGCAGGTAACGTCATACCTGCAAATTTTTAGTCCAAATTCGTGATTAATTTTATAAGTAATGAGCGATTTTTTAGTAGTAGTGAAGTCATAGCCAATGAAGAGTGCAGTCATTTGCACTGCATAATGATGAGGGTTGAGAGCAATGATTGTGTTATTGTCATTGGTGGGAGAAGCAGACAGGTTGAAATGGATTGAGGAAGCTGTTAAGTTGAAGGCGGATGATACCATATAAAAGTATAAAAATGCTACTGTAATTCCTCGAATAAATTGAAGTATGTAAGTTACATATATAAGGAGAATTTGTGAGAGTTTGTTACTATAATTGGGAAATAGATGCACTAGAGATTGAGATAGAGATAAGCTATAGTCAGTGATATATCTAAGCTGACAAACTGACAACAATCAGATTATACAAACAAATTTGATTTGAATATTTAGAGTGTTTAGATATTTTAGTTTGAAAATAGAATTATTGATTTATTGCTAACATTTATCATGTCCTACTATTATTGGGACCATTTATCATTAACTTCTTTTTAGAAATATCCGGGAAGATGAGTGGCCCTGGTGTGACACTTCTCAGAAGTTACAAAGTGGAAGAGGAAAGGCGTGTGAAAGGGGAAGAGGATGAGGCTTAGAGGGATAATTTTACAAATTGGCCAACGTGACAATAAACTAAAATTTTGATTAAAATTTATATATTATAAATAAATTTTGTTTGTCATGGCAGAAAAGTTTTATTTTCTTACGTGGTTTTTCCTTGTAAATGAAATTTATCAAATTAAATATTTTGTGTTTTTTTATTTTTACAACTTCATTTTAATTTGCAAAATATTATATTTATAACTCTATCCTTAAAGTATTATATTTGTGAAACATTATATTTATGTAATTTTTTGGGTGCCTTAATCTAATTTGAGAGGAATACTTTTCTTTATTCTTAAGTTTTGTCCCAATAATTTTTTTCATAAAATTTTTTATTAGCCTTCTCTCAAATTAGGCCGTATTATAGCGATAGTTGTGTGTATGTGTTTTTTTACCCCTTGCCTTGCTTGGAATCAGGTCATTCTTTCAATGAAATTCATTAATTCATTTTAAAAAATAATTATTCATCTAAAAAAATATTTATAGCTCTATTACCTAACAAATAGAGCATTTTATAAACACAAAAGAACATCGATCCTACGCTAGTTGTTACTTTATTTCTATGCATTACTCGTCCGCCAATCAAATTTTGTGGTGGGTTGTCTATTATAATAATTTCTCTGTTTCACAATGTTAGTACACAATTTAGATATATTAAATTAGGAATGAGCTTAAAACGGTGAAATGGACTAACCTTATAGAACGAAGGGAGTAATTAGTTAATTATTTACTGTAATTTGATAACGAAACAAATTTCTATTAGTTGAATTCTTTATTCTTGTATATATATATATATATATATATATATATATCACAATGTAAAATTTTGTGATTTGATAGAGAAAAAAATTAGAAATGAATGAAATTTTTATCATATATTGTGATTTCTACTAAATATCAATATCGTAGTGTTTAGAGTGTTTAGATATTTGGGAGTGAAAATATAATTATTGATTTTTTATATCATTTATCATGCCCTATTACTATTATTGGTACCATTTATCATTAACTTTTTCTGTTTAGAAATATCTGAGAAGATGAGTCAGGCCCTGGCGTTGTCTTCCCAATTTGTTGTCGGGCACAATTTGTTGTCGGCCACAAATAAGTTGTTATTTACACAACCTTGGAAGGCAGGGAAAGGAGTTGAAAGAGAGAGAGGAAGATGAGGATGTCTTTGGTTGTAAGTGGGCTTTTGTATTTTGTTGCAGTGCTGCAAATGAAAGCATGTAATGGCTGCATAGAGACAGAGAGAATAGGCTTGCTTCAGATCAAAGCCCATTTCGTAGCTCTGGCTGTGGAGTATGCAGAGGGTGCACTAGGATCATGGGTTGAAGATAGAGGCAGCAATTGTTGCGCTTGGGAACGAGTCAATGGATGTTCAACAACAGGGCACGTGACAGAGCTACTCCTCCACAGCTTAACAGGGGGGGGGGGGGTTTGAGAAATGGATGTTCAACTTTTCTTTTATTATTATTTTGGTTAATTGTGTTTTCATTTATTATAAAATTGGACAAATGTGGTGCTAATGTGACGGAATAGCGATTTAGGTAGAAGACTATAAAATGATAATTTAGACTTATTACTAAACTGTAAAAACTATAAAATAAAATAGTATCACCTATGCTTTCTTTTTGTCCTTCTCTCTCTAACTTTGTTGCACTCTGTATCTTTGAAGGATTTCTGAAGGAGTTGGAGTCCTTAGATCTTTCATTCAATGCACTAAATTGCAGCATCTTTTCAAGCTTAAGTGGACTAACATTGCTGAAGACTTTGAACCTTAAATCAAGTCAGATCAAAGATTGTTTCCCTGCTCAAGGCACGTATCTTCAACTTATGCATTTTCCTGTGAGATGACCCATAATGATTCATCAAACATTACCTGGCCATTTTCATCTTCCCTAAGGATAAACGCTCTTCGGATAGTTTAATTTTTCAAGAGTGGATGTTCTAACCAGTCTTCCAAAAAATAAAAACTCCAATGAGTCCTTAGCATTTCCATTTGGTCATTAAACATTTTAAACGTTATTTTCGTTATTCTCTGAATATTTTAGACAGAAGGACTAACGAGGATAACATTTGAAATGGTCAGGGATCAATGAATTCTTTTTTGTTTGTTGATGGACTAACTTGAGTACTGATGAAGAATATTAGAACATTTTCCTTTAACTATAGGTGAGCTTCTAAACGAGGAAGTGGATTTTTAGGTCGTTTTAAAACCTCAGCTTTGTCAATGTCAAATATTAAGATATTGATAAATTTTGTTTTTTTAATATGCCTTTAATTTAATTCTGCTTATTAATGACTATAAGAACAAAACGACTAGAACATTTACTCCCTTACTGGAATTATTATAGATAGTTTTGTCCGTTTAACATATTATATACTATTATTTACTACATTAGTGAAATTAATCACACTGACTTTATTTAAATAAGTGATAAATTAAAGGATTTTGTTGACTAATGTTCTAAGAGCACTAGTTAAAAAAAACTAAAATAAAAACTTCTAAGTTTAAAATGTATTTATTTTCATTGGAAACATACATCTTTTATGTTTTTAATACAAAAATTACTATTTTTGTTTGGGGAAATGCTCATTATGAGCTTTGGTCCTTGAAATTCAAAATCTAACTTTTTAATCCTTAAAATTGTAAGTTGCTGGCTACATTAGTCCTTCAATTCATTATCATTATTGTATTGTCATAATTTCACTAATTTTTCGCATTAAATGAGAATGTGATAACAATAGAGGTTGTGTAGCAACACGGAAGGCTAAAAATATGACTACGACGACACTTAGAGCTACAACTTAAGAGAGTTTCATTATAAATTTATAACGAAAAGAATTTCACTTAAAAGTAAACACCAACAAATTAAACTTCTTTTGTGAGAAAAGCGATGGAAAAGAGAAACCTTATCATCAGTAAAGTTGAGCGTAATTTAGAAACCGAAAGGTATTCCACTACTTTTGTCATCTATCATTCATCTATATAAAGGTGAAAGGTCTTCCACTACTTTTGTCATCTATCATGTATCATCTATCATCTATCTATATTAAAGTCTTCCACTATATTAAAGGCAACATTAAATTTACTTACATTTTTATCATTTTAAATAGTTTTATTTAATTTGTTACTTATCGTTACTCTCTCAATCATGTTGACTTCTCACTTTTTGGTAAACTCTTCATTGTCCAATTTTTATAATATTAAAAATTAATAATAGTAATTGTTTAAAGTAATATTATTATAGATGAACACTCGTTTTATAAAAGTTTATAATTAAAGTATTGATTAAAATAAGAGTTTAATTGGTATCCATTGATAGCATAAATTTTTTTTACATTATTAGTAAGAAAAAATAATTGATTCTATTTTTCGTTACTTGAAATGTCATGCATATAAAATGGTTTGATTAGATGATAGAGTAAAAGACTTTAAATTATCAGTGGATAGTAATTAAACTCTTAAATAAATTAGATCGCACATCAATCATATTATAAAATTAGAAAACTAATTTATAATTTGACGACGATTTAACTATTGATTCATGAAAATAATTAAAAATATTTTTTTGAAAAATCAAACTTTTAGCCTTCTTTAATTATTATTACTATTAACACTCATATATTGTATTTAACCCATACAATTACCATCCTAAAAAATTTTAATCATCAACCTTAAACATGTATATGTAACGACAAACTAAAAGCACAATTATCGTGAATAATGAAAATAATTAAAATTGATAAAATAGTTTGCACTCACTACTAGAAACATACTAATAACCGTTGGACCATCCAACGGTATTACCGTCAGAAATTATATTAAAAAAATGACAATGACGGCTTTTATTGGAGCAATTTTGGTCACAATTACTGTCAGGAAAAAATTCAAAGGTACCACCCACGATAATGTTTGGCGTCAAATGGCGCGTGATGAGGCGAAACTTTTACCGTCAACCGTTTTGATAGTGAAACAAAGAAATAAATAAATTAATAGTATTTATTATACTAAAAATTACCATTAGACAATTCCGATGGTAACTTTAATAATAGTATATTTGATTATTAATAACTATTTAAAAATAATTATTACTCTTACTGTCAGTCTATCTAATGGTAACAACTTTGAAAATATGAGGGGACACATGTGTTCCCCACGCGCGTAACGTTCGACTAGTTACCGTCAGACTATTCTGATCGTTACAACTTCAAAATAGGAAGAGACACGTTTTACCCTCGTTTGTAACGTTTGACAAGTTACCGTCAGTTATTTTCAACAGTAACAACCTCAAAATATGAGGGGACACACATGTTCCCCAAGTTCGTAATGTTCGACAGGTAACTGTCAGATGTTTCTGATGGTAATATTAATCTCGAAATATGGCAGGACACGCGTTTTCCTCTCGTTTGTAATGTTCGACAGTTACTGTCAAAAGTTTCTGACGGTAACAACCACGAAGTGTAAAGAGACACACATTTTGTTACAAAACTAAATCGACAATAACTATGTTAAATTTTGTTACAAAATTTCATGCGAAAATCATATTGTACATTTCTTTTCTCATGAATTTAGTTGCGGACTTACCTACGAAATAGGAATGAATTTTGATTATGGTTACATAATTTACCTGTGGTATTAGCAGTAAAATTTATTTGTGAAACCTGTTGCTATATTTACCTACAGAATTACATGTAAATTTCCATGCAAACTTTCCTTGCAAAATTTCATGTGAATATTACTTGGGAAAATTGTTGTGAATTTTAATTGCAAATTTTTTCGCTAATTTTTACTAGCAAAATTTAGTGTGAATGTTACTTGCAAAATGTCATGCAAAATTTATGTGTGAAATTATCTGTGAATTTTACCCCGAAATCTTCTTGTGAATTTTACTTGCGAAAACTCATGCAAAAATTACTTGTGTAATTTCTTGCACATTTTTCTTGCAATATTTTCGGTGAATTGTACTTGCAAAATTTGTTGTGAATTTTACCTGCGCAATGTAAGAAACATTTTACTAGTAATTTTTTTTTTCCGAATTTTACTTGCAAAACTTCTAGTGAATGTTACTTATGAAATTTTCTGCGAATGTTAACTGCGAAATTTCCCTCAAATGCAATGTGTGAAATTTCCTGCGAATGTTACTTGCGGAGTTTCTTTAAAAAAATGCATAAAAATTCGCAATAAAATTCCTCTCGAGCATCTACCCCACAACGAAATTTATATGCAAAATTTAAATTTCTTGCGAAAAAATATGCAAGTAATTATTTACGAATTTTGAAATTCATAGATACCAATTACCTACCACCCAAATAATTATGGATTCTAATTCGCATAAAAATTCGCAGGTAACGTCATATCTGCAAATTTTTAGTCCAAATTCGTGATAAATTTTATAAGTAATGAGCGATTTTTTAGTAGCAGTGAAGTCATAGCCAATGAAGAGTGCAGTCATTTGCACTGCATAATGATGAGTGTTGAGAGCAATGATTGTGTTATTGTCATTGGTGGGAGAAGCAGACAGGTTGAAATGGATTGAGGAAGCTGTTAAGTTGAAGGCGTATGATACCATATAAAAGTATAAAAACGCTACTGTAATTCCTCGAATAAATTGAAGTATGTGAGTTACATATATAAGGAGAATTTGTGAGAGTTTGTTACTGTAATTGGGAAATAGATGCACGAGAGATTGAGATAGAGATAAGCTATAGTCAGTGATATATCTAAGCTGACAAACTGACAACAGTCAGATTATACAAACAAATTTGACTTGAATATTTAGTGTTTAGATATTTTAGTTTGAAAATAGAATTATTGATTTATTGCTAACATTTATCATGTCCTACTATTATTGGTACCATTTATCATTAACTTCTTTTTAGAAATATCCGGGAAGATGACCTGGTGTGACACTTCTCAGAAGTTACAAAGTGGAAGAGGAAAGGCGTGTGAAAGGGGAAGAGGATGAGGCTTAGAGGGATAACTTTACAAATTGGCCAACGTGGCAATAAACTAAAATTTTGTATTAAAATTTATATATTATAAATAAATTTTGTTTGTCATGGCAGAAAAGTTTTATTTTCTTACGTGGTTTTTCCTTGTAAATGAAATTTATCAAATTAAATATTTTGTGTGTTTTTTGATTTTTACAACTTCATTTTAATTTGCAAAATATTATATTTATAACTCTATCCTTAAAGTATTATATTTGCGAAACATTATATTTATGTAATTTTTTGGGTGCCTTAATCTAATTTGAGAGGAGTACTTTTCTTTATTCTTAAGTTTTGTCCCAATAATTTTTTTCATAAAATTTTTTATTAGCCTTCTCTCAAATTAGGCCGTATTATAGCGATAGTTGTGTGAATGTGTTTTTTTTCCCCTTGCCTTCCTTGGAATCGGTCATTTTTTCAATGAAATTCATTAATTCATTTAAAAAAATAATTATTCATCTAAAAAAATATTTATAGCCTTATTACCTAACAAATAGAGCATTTTATAAACACAAAAGACATTGATCCTACGCTAGTTGTTACTTTATTTCTATGCATTACTTGTCTGCCAATCAAATTTTGTGGTGGATCGCCTATAATAATAATTTCTCTGTTTCACAATGTTAGTACATAATTTAGATATATTAAATTATAAATGAACTTAAAAAGGTGAAATGAGCTAACCTTATAGAACGAAGGGAGTAATTAGTTCAATAGTTAATTATCTACTGTAATTTGATAACGACCCAAATTTCTATTAGTTGAATTCTTTATTCTTATATATATATATATATCACACAATGTAAAATTTTGTGATTTGATATAGAAAAAAAAGTTAGAAATGAATGAAATTTTTATCATATATTGTGATTTCTACTAAATATCAATATCGTGGTGTTTAGAGTGTTTAAATATTTTGGTGTGAAAATAGAATTATTGATTTATTGGCATCATTTATCATGCCCTATTATTATTATTGGTACCATTTATCATTAACTTTTACTATTTAGAAATATCTGAGAAGATGAGTTGTTGAAATCCATGGTATCAAAGAGAGAAAAGAGAGAATTGAGATTGAATGTGCTAAAATAAAATTGATTGAATGAGAAAGGTTGGTGCAAATTACAAGTAGTGTAGGCCTATATATAGGCTCTTGATAAACCACTAACAATTAGCTAATTAGCTATCATCTATANATTAGCTAAACCATTAGCTAATCCTAACTATTACAATTATCAATACTTCAACTATATATTCTTATACCCCCTCGCAAGCTGGACCATGTGCACTAACATGTCCAGCTTAGAAACAACGATACAAAGAAAAATCAAAACCAACAGCAACCACCAAAGTTCCTAGTTCCTGGAAGTCTTCGACTTTCACTGAAGCCCCTTCGACCTTCTTGTCTTCGACTTTCACTAAAGCCCCTTCGACCTTCCTCCAACGTCTCAACGGTACCGGTTGCAAACAGTTTCAACAAAAGAACAGCTTAACCACCCACTCGGCAGAAGCAAACAAGGTTCAATTATCAAGTGCAGAAGCTAAAATTCAACGCTTTACCACCCAAGATAAGAGCAAATACAAAGCCATATGGCTAATCAAATCAGAATAAAAGCCATCCAAGGCTAACAAAGTCTGAAAAACATGGCTACCTATCAATCAAAAGGAATAGCCACCTAAGGTCCAACTACAAATTACATGTCAAGCTTCCAAGCTGACCAAACAAATCACAGCAGGATACAAAACAGTGACCAACAAAGCTTCAACATCACAGCTTCAAATCATGTTAACTCTAGCAAAATGACAGCAGGAAAAGTGCAGCAAGAAACAAGAATTGGGAGATCTTGAACCCAATACCAATCACACATCAAACACATTGTGTACATTCTTAATCAGAGTACCAAAGCAGAGCTACCAGAACAGATCATAAACTTCAAGAATTGGACAAATAGTGTCAAATGCAGTTTCAACAAATCTTGAATTCACAGATCTTGAAAATGAGGAACCAAAGCTCGTACATAACGGAAATGCAACCAGCTAATGTGAATTAGGTAGTCTCAAAAATTGAAGAACAAGATGAGAAATCACAAACCGAGACCGTTACGCTACGCTATGCCAACAACATATGAAAAACGCCGTCGCCGGCGACTTCTCCGGCAAAAGATTTTCAGCAGATCGTCTTCCACCTCCAAGGCGCCAAAGAAACAGAGCCAGCAGCTTAGTGATGGTGGAATTGAAGCCAAGAATCACAATCTCAGAAGCTTCGATCCGCAAATGCCTCCAGGTGAGGAAGCGGATGATGGTGAAATCGAAGCAGGGAAACTCGCGAAGGACTGTGCCTCCGCCGCCTCAGATCCTTGTTGTCGCCGTGCTCGCGAAGGACTGCGCCTCCGCAGCCTCAAATCTTCGTCGTCGCCGTGCAGATCCGCGTCGTGCAGATCCGCGTTTCCGATTCGATGTCCACCCTCCGCGACGGCGTTCTCGCGCTCTTCGCCGAGTCGCGCTTCCTACGCCTCAGATCTGCACCGCTGCAACAGAACTCCTCCGCAAAGAGATATGCTGGACGAAGATCTCAGCTGAGTGTTGGACGAAGAGAAAATAAAAAAAAAAGGAAAAAAAAGATGGAAAATGAAAAAAATGGGGAAAGAAAGAGATGAAGCAGCAGCGGATTCACAGTTCCAGGTCCGTGAAAGTGAAAAAAAGGAAAAAACGAAATAAGAGAAAATGCTGTGAACATTTGGCTTCTTTTTTTTTTTTTTTTTTTTTT
>QANU01008669.1:0-14054 GCA_003254905.1 Nissolia schottii
TTAGTACTACTACTACTACTACTACTACTACTACAACTACTACTACTACTACTATTATTATTATCATGAAAATATCTCCTGATGGAGATAGGAGCCACTTCCTCTAGGCGGGTTCCATTCCCATTTGATCGCGTTTTGTCCAAAATCTCTCGCACCCGGTTGTCCTAAAAATATTCAGGACATACTGTTGCGATCCACTAATTTTTCTTGTTAATCTTGGGGATTTAATTAAGGTATTTCTGGCTTTCTTATCTTATTAAGAAATTCCACGAGCATTTTCGGTATGCGAAAAAATTCTCGTTTGGAACGAAACTCGTTTGAATGCCCCGGCAAAAATCCGCGAGATTGCGGAACCTAACCCTAACGGCCCATCTTAGGAGTCAGGGGTAAAATCCCACATCCTCGCTTTCTCGACCGTTTTTTTAATTATTATTAATCGTTTATTTTATGAATTTTTCCGTACGGGGAAAAATCAAGATGTTACAGGTATTCTCTTGTATAATAATCCCTTTTCCTTTACTATTCTTGTTTGCATTTTCATTATCTTCTATCACAATTGCTTTTCCTTTGTCATTCTTGTTGTATGCATTAATATTTCATGGACCTAAAATTATACATAAGTAATTAAGTAAACATTATATTTATATTGTATAAAATAAGTCGCTAAAGTAAAAATTAAAATCGCAAGTGTTACCCGGCTTTCTTTTTTTTGGTTAAATCTTCTTCCTCAATGTTGAAACGCCCATCTACATCCATCCAAGAGTCCTTTTCAATTAAGCAAGGATCTTCTTGTTCCGTGATGCATAATCATTGGATTCAAGATCCGATAAGCAAATAGGATCATGTGTATCTCCTTTTGCCTCCCTTTGCTTTTGCCTAGTCTCAAGTTGAAGATTGTATTTAGCAAAGACAAGGGCATTCAACCTTTTTTGCTCCAAGCGATTTCTCCTTTTGGTATGTATTTGATCAAAGACACTCCAATTCCTTTCACATCCCGTAAAACTACAAGTGAGGCTAAGGACACGAATGGTTATTGATTGTAACTCTTTGCACTCACATCCATAACTATTCCACCATAAAGTTGGGAAAAAGAAAATAAATAAAGCGAAAGATTAATTAGTTAATTACTATTATTTACCTAGTAAAGTGCATTATTAAATGAGTAATTACCAGGTTGCTTCTTATCTCAAGTTGCAATTGCAACTTGATATCCAAAGACACCTACAACCTTGTCAAATTTCTCAATTTGAGCATCAACTTTGATACTTGTCTCAATATCAGGACGTAGTTTATCCAATACTTTATACAATCCTATAATGGTATTTGTACAATTATTTTAAAGATAATTAACAATAAAGAATAAGACAATAAATGATGTAAACATTAGAATATAGAATAAAGAAGAGAATGCTTACTTCGGATTGAGAAAATACATAACTGTATGAAGAGCTCTATGGAGTTGAAAGTTCCAATGCTTGTCTATGATCTCCCATATCTTTTTGTATCTCTTTTCCACATTATCAAGCCTCTTTGCAATTTTTTCTTCTGCTCTATCCATGGTCTTATAAATGTATCCCATTGCCGGCTTTGAGTCACCATCCACAAGCCCAAGCACTTTCATGATAGGAGTCACACAATTCAACCAATATTTTAGAGCATTCCAAATTTTTTTTTTCAACTAAAACAATATTTTCCACAGCTTTAGCTTCATCCTTAGAAGCATAGGAACTCTTATCCCATTGCCGCGATGCAAACATAGAATGAAGAGGAATATTTTGTTCCAAAATAGATTCCATGGTCAAAAAAGACATGGCAAACCTAGTTATTGCAGGTCTTGCTAATTCTCTGCTACCATTGGAATAAGTTCTAAATAGATTTAGAACTCAAGTATGTCTGTAAATGAATGTCGTGCTTCTCTTTGCTTTTGCAATGGTGTCTTGAAATATAAGAAGATCACCGATACATTCAAGCATTAAATCAAGAAAGTGTGCGCTGCACAAGGTGACCAAAAGAGATACTTTCTCATTTTCATTACTTTTCCCCCATCGATGCAAGAGCGGAAGCACAATCGGTCACCACTTGAACCACATTTTCTTCTCCAATCTTATCCACCATCTCATCAAGTAATTCGAACATCTTGTTCGCACTTTTGATGGAACCACTAATGTCAAAAAGATTTAACAAAAATAGTTTCTCGGTTTCTCTAGGACTATTGACAAGAGAATTAGTAATTGACCCACCCTTTCCATCCGTCCACCCATCTGACACTAGGGTGCACCCCGTTTTCTTCCATTCAAGTCTATATTTATCTAAAGTTTCATTCACAAGTTCATACTCTTTCTTAATGTGAATAATAGTAGTCGGAGAATATTATGTATATCTGTATATTTTGATGATGTGTTTTGTACATGGGAGGCTAAGCCTATTAATAGGTAGAAACCTAACGGCCAAAACACAACGGTCAAAAACAAATTATAATCAAATCAAATCAAATCAATTTATAATTTACAATTATTAACACTTAAGATATGACACTGTAACCTCATGATAAGCCGATCGTTTTAGGCCTCTACCATACTCACTAATGGATTTAATCATTTCAACAAAATGGGGACTCCTCACTAAATTAAAGGGTAATGCATACCATAAATGCATTTACAAATATCTGTGATAACAACACCCCTATCTATAACCATGGAATTAATGGTTTGTTGTTTCATCACTGCCAACTTAGAGCTACTTCCCCCTGCCTTTAAAAAGGCGTCCATGGTACCTTTTTGTTGAGAATCATTCTCTTGAATAGCTTTATCATTAAACAAATTAGCATCATCATCATTTACATTCTGTTTATCCTCTAATATTTTTTTTAAGTAAATTTTTTTACCTCTTTTGGAACTTGATCACATGGAGCAGTTCCCTTGTGTGTGCCGGCTAAATGATGCTTCATTCGATAAGGTCCACACCATATTGCTTTGTGGTAGTGGTTACATTGAACATTTTGCCTTTTCTCAAGTTGCTTGCAATGCTCCCAAGTAACATCTTTTTTCACATTCCTTTTTGGAGCTATTGATGAAATCTTCAAGTAATTACAACTCTGATCTTTTATATTTTGTTTAAGTGTTGCAAGAAAAAAATTTAAAAAATGATGGAGAAGAGAGAGATAATGATGGTCAAGAATGGAAGGAAGAAAAAAATAAGAGAAAAAAATATGAAAAAGAATAAGTAGGGAGGTGATGGCACGAATGAAGAACAGAAGAAGACGAAAAAATGGTCTATGTTGCGGTTTGCTCTCTTGGTGAGCAAGTTTGGTTTGTATTATTTTATTAGGTTAAAAAGGGTTAGACATGCCAAAATGAAAGCGTTCTGACCCTTTAAAAAAATTGAAAAATGCGAAAAAAAAGGGGTCAGACGTGAAATGCAACATTTTGACCCCTTTTAAGAAAATAATGCAAAAACACAATTTGGGTCGTGACGGGTGGTTTTGATCTATTTCACGACCTGTCTTCGACGTGTTCAGAAATGTTCGACGACAATAACATGATTTAAACACCAAATCATGTGATTCTTGAAGCTTTGCTATTCCGCCAAGCGATTTGAATCACGAGGTATGCAAATCGAATCGAATCGAATTGCACGATTCATGATTCCAAATCTTGCAATTTGACAACATTGTTCCCCGCCATGGTTCAGGCTCAAGTGGAGACTCATCGTTCATGAATTGAGCTACATTTTAGGTTTGACACCGTATATTATATTTTCCTCGCTTTGATAGATCAAATGTGTTGGATTGGATTTTTTGAGTTGAGCAACTTTTCAATTACTACAATACTTCGAATGTTGAACGCCTTATTGTGGCTGCTATTAACATGTACAGTTGTTCCTTGGTCCCAAATGATGCAGAAATCTAACTCATTCCTTTCAAGGCAAGCTGTTACACTAGCTTTGGAAATTGAATCTGGTCCCTCCTTGTTCGATTATCCTCGTGGTGCTATGTTCAAGTTAGTCCAGGTTGCAACTGTTAATGATTATTATAAAGAATTCATGAGTTCAGCAAATCGGATTCAAATTAACCCTCTTGAAGCTATCTTTGATTTTTTTGTAAGTGACTTGAAAACTGATATTATAAGAGAATTTGTGGCTCAAAATCCACACTCTCTATTGCGAGCTGTGTCATTAGCCAAACTTTATGAAGACAAGCATACCACAACCTTTAAACAAAACTTCAATAATTATGCTAGTAGACAAACGACCAACACCACCATAAATTTTTGTCCCAAACCACCACCTAAACCTACTCTTCCACCATTATTGCCTACACCCATAACCAAACCGTTACTTCCTACCAACTGACCTCTTATTAAAAAAAATAACAACAACAAAGATGCAAATAAAGAGGAAAAACGACCTTTGCTATTGGTGTGATGAGAAGTTCTCATTCAACCACAAATTTCCCTAATAAACATCTAATGTTGCTTCAGTGTGCAGAGGATCAAGTGGTTACAACTCAACTTGAAGCTAATTCTCATGTGCTAATAGAAGAAGTCCCTGAACCATAACAACTGGAAGAACCAGAAAATCACTTGTCTTTCAATGCTATGAAAGGGATGAGTGTTAAGGGCGTTATCTGATTTAAAACTCAAATTCAAGGGGTGGATGTCCAATTCTTAGTAGATGGAGGAAGCAATGATAATTTCTTGTACCCAAGGATTGCTAAATTACCTATGGCCCGCTATTTTTCTCCCAAATCTTAAAAGGCCTCATCCTACTGAAATCCCTAATATTAGCGAGTGGGCTTTTAAAAGGCCATGCACAAAAAATCTTGTTCCTAACGCAACACGCAAGCCACTCATATTCCAAAAATTCAAAAACAATGAAATTCCACCATCAAACTACCAAATGAAAATGGAAATGGCTAAAAATAAATGAGCTGTAACTTTACTTTGTAAATTATATTAAATAAAAAAGCTAGTTAGTAGGTTTTTATGAATCTAATTAAATAAAAAAGGCTAGTTAGTAGGTTCTTATGAATCTAATTCATAGAAATTCCGTCTAGTAAAATGAATGAATTATAAATCTCTAAAATAATAGATAAAAATATCATAAATAGAGCCATTGCAACATCCATCAAAGGAGTAGTTCCCCACCCCGGAGTTACTTTATCTTGTTCTGAATTCAACGGTTTCAATAAATCCCCTACAACAATTTGTCTTGAACCAGATCTAGAACTATACCATCAATAATTTGTGTAACCATAATATTATTTTTTTTTAATGGAAAGGGACTATTTATGGGTTCACGAAATAGCACACCCAACACCACATAAAAGCCCACCTTAACAGCATCATTGGATTGCTTTTTGAAAACTTAACCAGAAGAACTTATATTTAGCTACATTTTCAACCAATGGAAGGGTGGCACCTCTCAAGGAATACCACCACATAGCATGCATGGGAAGTGAAACACCCTAGCTAACTGTTTACTCGTACGTAATAAACAATGCTCACTAGGTTGTTTTTTACTTTGGTGGGGTTACTTTTAGCCCCTACTTTTAACTTGGAAAATATTTCTCATTTGAAAATATGGACCATTTTGAAAATTATTCTGTTACTGTATCAGTTTGCAAATTAGGAGCCGTGTGTGAACAAGAAAACATATATGTACAAATGCTAACGTACCTGTCAGTTAAGGTAGTGACAAGCTGGAGAAATATAAATATACATATAAGTGCAATTCAAGGTCCACCAGATAATTACACATTGCTTATTAATAGGTAATGATACAAACAATTTACAATAGTCATATCTCATAGTACAAAACATCTATCAAACTATTGCGGACGTCTTCACTTGGCTCCGGCCGGTAATCACCCTATAGCAGTCGTTCGTCGATCCCTTCGATTTGCATACCTGGACCCATAAGGAGTGGGGGTGAGAACACTTCGTTCTCAGTGGGAGTCTCTTTGTGTCATCTGTTGTTCAATTACTCCGTTATCTTCCAGGCCACCCAAGAATACCTCTAAGTGTCATGCATACTACTACCCCTACTGATTATTGTCTTTGCCTAGGTCCTGAATGGCTTTATCTACTTTACTAGGTGATTGGATACTAATCTTGTCATTACTTAGGCTTCGTGCTCATTAACATTTCGTTACTGCTAAAGACATAATAGTCATCTTGGGACGTTCCCTTGACGATACATAATGCATAAACATATATAAAGATATACATACTTATCATCATATCATCAATCATTAATTCGTACATTTACTGACATAGTGCATGAGGGGATCTGGGGATCTCTTACGCGCTCTGTGGCTGCGTCCTACTTAGTCCTTTGCGCCCATGTAGCCGTGGCCTCGGACTATAACCTCTTTTTGCTACTAATGTATCGACTCGGTGGCGCTCTTTACCGGTGTGGCAGCTAACCACGTAAGGCTCATAGGAGGTAATCATCGAATACAATTAGTGCAACCATCCCCTATGGCATGGCAAGGAATCAGACCTATGAATGATCAGGCGTGGACATGCTTTGACCAGCCCTACGGCGCGATCCGTTTCTCTTTCCTCTTTTTGTGGGGCCCCTTAGTTTCATTTCATTCAAACAGGCCTATGCCTGAGTTTCATAGCTGGGCCTATGCCCATTTCTTATCGTAGTCAGGTCTCTCTACCTGCGTTGCTCGTGACCAATCCATCTTGCTGAATTGGCGATGGGCGTGTCTGTAAGACTTTGCCAAGAGAATAGGGATTTCCTAATCATATAACTAATAACTCTGGCTAAGGCAGTCCGAACCCATGGTGATTCGTCGCCTCCGCTCTACTTTTATTCCCTAAGGTTCAATTATGATCTTCATTAAACTTTAACGTGAACTTCTAATTATCTAAGGTCGTCCTAACTCTTACGACGACCTTTTCCTCATGATGCATGCTTATAGCACATAAAGGTGTACCTGACTGTGCATGTTGGATCCCATGGAATCTTTAAAAATACAAGTTTCCAGTAGGCATTCGAATGCATAAGGTTTTCGCATTCGATTGATTCTTGCATTCGAATCCCATGAAGATTCATTCGATTGAAATCCTGCTCAGGCTTTCATTCGATTGAAATCCCTGGGAATTCATTCGAATCCCTGGGGAATGCATTCGAATCCCACAGTAAAAATCGCCCCAGAGAGCAAATTCTCCAGGGGTTTGCTCCGCATAACATTTTCATCTCCACAGTGATCCAATCATTACAGTTATGGTTTCCAAACATCAAAATCATCAAAATCTAACTTCCCTAACTCATTTCCTATAATTTATACAAAATAGTTTTTCACTCACATACACAGAAATGCATTTAAATCATCATAAAAGAAATCACATAGACAGTAGGCTTAGAGTTACCCACCTCGAAACAAGTTTCTGAACCGGTAGAAATGAAGAGAAAAATATCCTCTTCGCGTAGGCATATTCATCCTATTTTTCCGGAGTCCGACAGCGCTTCCGCGATGTGCTCGAATGGAACTTCTCTAAGAGCTTAACAAATGGAAAAATGAATTCGGAACGGAACCTGGGGAGGCCTTTTATAGGCCAGCCACAAGCAAGCTACTGTGCTTGATCTTTTTAGTATTTTATTATTATTCTATTATATTATATTTTATATATTATATCATATTAAATGTATACATATATATATATATATATATATATATATTTTTGTATATATTTGCAGTCGCATTCGGCCACTGCTACTTATATATAAATAATTATTTTATATTATATTATTTTATATATCTAATACGTTTTATTTTATATATATATATATATATATATATATATATTTTGTTTTCTGGTTCCTTTTCGTTTCTGTACGCATAATATATACATGTATTATATTTACGATTATATATATATATATATATTTTATTATTATTATATTCTTATATTATATATATATATATATATATTATATTTTATTTAGTATATATATGTTTTGTTTATTTCTGCCAGGGGGATGTACGTCCCTGGCATGCACATTACACATATATTTAATATACATACATATAGATTTATGTGTTATCATTTATTATTATTATATTATATATTATATATTATATTCTATTATATTATTATTCGTAATATATATGTACGTATATTTCGTTCCCCTGTTTCCTTCGTCAAGTGGGGATGTGGTTCTATTATATATATTTCATTCTTTGCTTTTCTTTTGTCCCAGGGGTGGACATATTTATTATTTTATTATTACTATTACTTGTTATTAGTAGTATTATTATATATAGGTCACGTGCTTATCCCTGTAACTTCGGTTGCAGAGGATAAGGTCTTTAATAGAATCTGACTGGTTATAAAATTTTGATCATGTTTGATCGCGTTTGTGTCCTACTCGTTTATGTACGGTTGTCCCAAAAATATTCTGGACACACCGTTGTGCTGCCCTAATTTTCGTGTTAATATTTTAACTTTTTGTCGATGTATTCTCGAATTTATTTTCATATTAGGGTATTTTACGGACTCCCTGGAGTCGCGATTAAACCCCGATGATAATGAAAATCACCCCGAATCTCGCGAAATCTCGAAAGGCTGCGAAATCATTATTTTGACTAGTATTTTTAATGATTAAATTCACTAATTTAATTTTTCAGTCTTAATAATTGACTCGCATTTATTTATTATGCGGGAAAAATTCGGGATGTTACAGAAAGCAATCCCTCTCCTCGTGGACCAGCACAAACCACTTGTTCAGCTCAAACGGTTACACGCATCACCACCTATTTCTTTTATTTTAGTTTCCATTTTTATTTTTTCATTTTAGCCCGTACATCGCCGTCCTAGTTTATGAAAATTCAAGAGTACAATCCCTGAAGGAGGGCATAGAATCGATAAGGATGGATAAGAACGAGACAGGGAGGCATTTCGTTCTGGTTCATGGAGCTTGGCATGGAGCATGGTGTTGGTATAAGATGGTCACTTTGCTTGAAGCAGCAGGGCATAAGGTGACAGCTCTGGACATGGCAGCTTCTGGGATACATCCCAAGCAACCCAACGAGGTCACGTCCTACTCGGAATACATTGAGCCGCTGACACAATTCATGGAGGCTCTTCCGTCGGAGGAGAGGGTGATTCTCGTGGGTCACAGCGCGGGTGGGGGATGCATTTCTGTGGCGATGGAACACTTCCCTGAAAAGGTATCCGTTGCTGTTTATGCCGCTGCAGTCATGCCCGGTCCCGGCCTCAGCTTCGCCGCTTTAACTGAAGAGGTACCAGCACTAACTACTATTTTCACCTTATCTTGATTGTTCGTTTGTGGTCCTAATTCCGTTGTTGACAAAGGGAAAAAAAAAAAAAAAAAAACAAAATGTTAGGTTTTCCAATGACATTACTATTCATGTTAAGCGACTTATAAAATAGTTTTGCTAACCCGAGTTGTTAAGAATTCAAAAATAAAAAAGAAATTATTTCAAAATATTTTTGTTATAAAAAGCTTTAAGGCATTATAAGCATGGTAAACATCAAAACCTTGTCATTATATTCTTAATAAATGTCTTTAAAATACTTGCTAGCTAAAAGGGATTTTCTTGTATCCATTTTATTGAGTAAAGATAAATACTCAAAGGGTATAAAAAAAAAAATCTCCCAATTATTAATGAACCCTTAAAATAATAAATATGCATAGCCAAAATTATTAAATAAATAAGATTAAAAATAGGTAAATATATAAAATTTTCATAAAATATTTTTTTTTTGAACATGGCAAGAAAGGGTACACGTGTTTTCACCCTTCCAATTGTTGTATCTTTGTCTCTATGGATGTCACCTTTAATGAATTGAGTCTTTCTTTAGTCCTCAACTTTAGGGAGAGAGTCCTATGAAAGCCGAGTTGTCTCCTCCCACATCCTTTATTTCTCTCTCGTCATCATATGAAATTCCTTGGAAGTCTCTGGTTTGGCATCCAATCATATTCAAGAGCTAGTATCTTCTGTTGCACCATCTGAAGCAGACAAAAGAAAACCTATTTTGGTGTAGCAAAGGAGAAATAAACCTAACTTGGTCCAACAACATCTCCAAGAGCCTGAATCTATGCTAAGTACTGAAAGTACTAGTTCTGTTCTTGATAATGTTCCTTTTGATATTTGTGAGTCTAATTTAGATAACTTACCAATTGTGTTGAGAAAAGGAAAAAGGACTTGTGCTAAGTATCCTATTTCTCAATTTATCTCTTCTAAACACCTTTCCCTATAGCATTTGAGTTTTATTATAGCTATTCATTCCATACTAATCCCAACGTCAGTATAAGAAGCATTAAAAGATAAGAACCTGGTTCAAGTCATGAATGAGGAAATGAGGGCATCAGAGAATAATAGAACATGGGAGATTGTTGATAGACCAAGAGATAAAAGACTAGTGGGATGAGGGGGGTTATACACCGTGAAATATCAGTCTAATGGCGCTTTAGACCAATATAAAGCAAGGTTAGTTGCAAAGCGGTACACACAAACTATGGAATTGATTATGAGGAAACCTTCGCCCTAGTAGCAAAGATGAACACAGTCAAAATCTTGTTCTCTCTTGCATCTCATTTTGGATAGGATTTACATCAGTTATCTTAAGTACATTCTTACACGGGGATTTGGAAGAGGAAGTTTACATGGAGATTCTTCCAAGTTCGATGTTACCAATGGTAAAAACAATGTATGTAGACTTAAAAAGGCTTTATATGGGTTAAAACAATCCCCTCATGCATTGTTTAGAAGGTTTACAAAAACAATGGTGTCACTTGGATACAGGCAAAGTCAAGGAGATCATATCTCTTCTTTAAACATACACTTGGAGAATACCTTAATGTTCTTCTTGTGTATGTGGATGACATTATTATGTCAGGTGATGATTTAATTGAGAAGAAGCTTTTGGAGACAAGATTAGCAGCTGAGTTTGAAATGAAAGATCTTGGAAAGTTATAATATTTCATTGGAATAGAGGTTGTCTACTCCAAACAGGACATCTTCGTTTCCCAAAGAAAATCCATTCTAGAACTTCTCAGTAAGACTGGGAAGCTTTGATGCAAGACTACAGGTGATCCAATTGAGCAAAATCATCACATAGGAAGTGAAGAAGAGAGTCTAAATTTTGATAAAGCACAATACTAAAGATTGGTGGGAAGATTGATATGCTTTGCACATATTAGGCTGACCAGGCTTGGCATATGAAGTAAATATGGTTAGTCAATTCATGCATAATCCAAAGGTGAGACACATGCAAGTAGCAGAAAGAATCTTGCAATATCATAAGGCCACACCTGGAAGGGGTCTACTTTTTAAAAGGAGTGACAAACTTTCTCTTGAAGTATATATTGATATTGATCATGCTGGCTCTATTGTTGACAGAAGATCGATGTTAGGATATTGTATGTTCTTGGGGGAAAAATTGGTGACTTGGAGGAGTAAGAGGAAAATGTGGTTGCTAGATCAAGTGCTGAAGCAGAGTTTCGAGCTGTGGAATAAGAATTTTGTGAGATATTATGGATAAAAATTATTCTAGATGACTTGAGGATATAATGCAATGGGGATGGGGAATGACAGTCAAATCTTGGACTCTCAACTTATGCAATCTTGGATTCCCAACTTACATAAAGCACAAACAACTACTAGGTTATATATATAAATTGAATAAAATAATTGCTGGCAAAAAAAAAGACATACGATACTTTGTATAATTTTAATACTAATGGAATTATACGTAATACTATTTATTCAATTTGCTTTGTACTAATTTTTTCCCTATCATTTGCAACATGAAGTAATCGGGAAAGTGTGAATTGGATGTCATTATAATGAATTGGGGTAGTGTTCCAAAGTAATTCGTATAGGTAACGAGGTTACTTGAACACGTGTAGAAGGATAGGAAGGTGCCTGGACGAAAGCTCCAATGCAGTGTTCCTAGTACGAGATAGTGGTAGTGAGGTGTACCTGCAAAGGCACTCCGATGCTCAACCAAGCATAAGGGTTTTGGTGACTAATCAATAGTGAGAATAAGTTATACCTGATGACCTGAGACTATGTGATTTTATAGTTGAGCTAGGTCGATTAGTTTGAGATAGAATGCAGGAAATTCGAATAATGTCTACCCCTTATCTTGGAGATTAATCTTACCTTGCTTATCTAGGAGTTAGTTACGTGGTTCATTAAATTCATGAAGAAGGCACGTCATTCTCTCCTTGACCGGGTTGGGTTGAGTCGGGTCTAGGATCTTGGGCTCGCAGCCTTGAGAACGCCTACTAGGCATCTGTCTCCTAGACTTGTGTTGCGACCTTCTCTTTTCGTGGAAATTTTGGAGCTCTCCTCTTGGGCTAACAAGTGTAGGTAGGTGTTGTGAGCTTCTACTACTCCTTGCTCACTAGTTCATAACATTTCCCCTAACATGAGCTCGACATGTCAGTTAGCGGGCATTGTGTTTTTGCCTTTGAACTCATGTAGTTTGCTTTCACTTTAATTTTATTGAATTTATCTTTCTGAAGTCTCCCATTTGGGGGCCAACGATTAGAGGGCTTGACAACCCAAGTACGTTTGCGAGGATTCTAGCACTTGACTTGCTCTTGGTGTCCGTTGATTCTCATCCTGTGTGTTTTATGTCGACCATTGTGATGTTTCCATGTGTCCTTGGAATTTATGTTTTGATTTGAATGGAATAAAGTGTCTGGATGTAATTTCTCTCACTTAAAGTGTAGGAGATGTCCATAACACCCTTGGTGGCTCTTCCCTTTTTCTTCTTATTTTTTCGTTATCCTCTTTTTCCTTAATTCAAAATCATTTGAAATTTTGCACTTACTTTAGAGAAAGAGTGTTTTAGATGAGAGAAGAGAGCATTGTCACCATCTCCTTATCGTCTCGTCACCAACAACTATGCTGCTATACTACCGTTGTCGCCAACCGCCTATTGTGCACGTCCTTTATTTAAGGTGAGTCTTCCAAATCCTTATGTTTCCATTTTCAAAGATTCCACATTTATCTCAAAGTTTTGATTTTTTTTTCCTTGATTTAGATGTGAAAGTTTTGATCTTTTGCCTTCATTCTTGCTTTCTTTGTTGTTGATCTTAGAATCAGGGGACCTTTGCCTTTTAGGCTTTTTACCAATACTCCTCATGAATTGTGCCATGATGTTCCTCTTCTCTCAGAGGAGCTCTTCCAAGGCATCCCAAAGGTCAATACAGTTATCGATCTTGTGACAGTGGGATTGATGGAACTTGCAAAAGGGGAGATTCTTTCCCTTAGGTACATTCCTTAGAGGTTGTGTGGCGGGGAATAAGAGAAGGGGGTGTGACAGGGCCAACGGTGCAGGAGCAACTAGAATAAAAATGGGTAAATGATTTTAGCAATAACAGATTCAATGAAAAGAATTGAGAATTTGATTTTTTTTTTTTAAAATTAAACAAAATGACGTTTTAAGTAAAAGGAAAAAAGCTTTTAAAAAACCATTCTTCCAATGTTATTAAACTCAGCCTAACCGGGTCGGTTTAACTGAAAAACCGATGAACCGAGCATAGAACCAAGCTAAGTGGTGTATCAGATTGGACATGCGCTAGAACCAATGCAACTCTAATGATTTTCTTCGAAATCAGTGACCTTGTTCAACCTTTCAAATTAGCTGATCTGCTTGTTTTAAAAAAAATTAGAAGAAAAGAAGTAGAAATGCATATCTCAAAGAAGCAATAGTAAGGCATAAGACAACTCAAAATAGAAAGAAAATTGGCAGAATCAATACAGAAGCAAAGAAGATGTGCATCCTACTTCGCCATGGGGGTTGCTACGTAGTGGAGAGAGGCAGTGGCTGAATAAGGAAAGAGAAGAAGGAATAAAGGAAAGAAAGAAGTGAGGGAGACTGTTGATGGTTGTTGCCTGTCATTGGGAAGGGGAAAATAAGGAAGGAATTTAGGTACATTTGGATTGATGGCCCCCTATGGAAAGGTAAGGAAGGGAAAGACTACTTATAAATGTGTGCTTGGGACTTATATTTTATGAAGGAATGAAAGTGCTTAGAAGACCGCCCGGGGGGGGGGGGGGG
>QANU01008669.1:15320-58657 GCA_003254905.1 Nissolia schottii
TATATATATATATATATATATATATATATATATATATATCTGACAGTACTCATAAATTTATCCTAAGCTTAAATACGCTTTTAGTCCCTGTCAAATGAAAAAGTTTGTGTTTAGTCTCTATAAAAGTTTGTGGATGGTTCATGCAGACGTAACCGTTAATTTTGCCACGTGATATAACACGTGACAAACTTCATTTCTAATACCTAAATACCCACCCACCAACCACTAACCCGACCCCGTTTAAAAAAACCAAAAAAATAATAATTGAAAAAAAAAACCCATTTCTAATCTCTTCTTCTCTCTTCTCTTTTCTCTCCATCTAACTCATTTTCGTTTTCTTTTGTTTTTCCTTCATTTCCTTTGCTTTTTCAGTTCCCAAATCTATTTTCTGTCTCTTGTAGCTTTAACATCATAAAGTTCTTCTGCTCTATTTTATTTTTCCTTAGAAAATCAACCAAAACCCCTAAAATCTCAATATTCAACAACCCTAATCTCTCTGCTCTCTGTTCTCTCTTCCAACCACTATTTATATCTTCTCTCTTTTCCCTTCAGAAACCAAATCCTCACCACCACCAATTTTCACAAAAAACCTTGGCTGCCTTCTTGCAAACCATGATCAACCACACATAACTCATCATTATACACCATCTACAACCCCTAGCCCTAATCATTAGCATCCTACAACCACCTGAAATTAACCAATTCAGAAGATAACCAAACAGAACCAACAAATTAGAAAATAGAGAACATAACCAAAAATCGGCTACCAAAATAGAGAACACAACCAAAAATCGGCTACCTAATCCTTCCCCACCGAAACCAAGTCCTAAGCCCCAAATCATACACCCTTAGAACCTAAACCCCAACCACCCACACAAAACCACAACCATTGACACACATGCAGCACCGAAACCGGAACCAAGAGAGGAGAAGAGAGATAAATTTGAGATCGAGAGAGGGAGATGAGATCGAGAAATGGAGATCAAGAGAGGAAGAGAGAAAAATAGAGCAAATAGGGATTAAGAGAGATCTAATAGGGGGAGTCCTGGACGGAAGGGGGAAAGGTATCTCGCCATCGCCGGCGATCTGCCATGGTAGTGGTAGTCCCTTGAGGCCGAGAGAGAAGGAAACTAGTGAGCGGTGAGTGAGAGCTTGAGGGCGAGGGAGCCATGAGAGAGAGGGTTGAGCCCGAGGGGAAGAGAGGAAGGGGGAAGAGGCGTCGCAATTGCCGACGACCTGTCGTGGCAGCATCACCAGTTGACAGAAAGAAGGAGAGTGATATCTTGAGAGAATGATGAGAGCAGAAAGAGAGAAGAGAAGGAAAAAGAAAAGAAAGAAGAGAGTAAATGGGACTTTGAGAGATAGAGAAATGTTAGAGGAAATCGGGTCCTTTTTTTTTTTTTTTTAAATTGGGTCATGTTAGTGGTTGGTGGGTGGGTATTTGGGTATCAGAAATGGAGTTGACCAAGCTGTACAGGTTTCCATGGGAAACCATGGTTCAGGCTGCCCAGCGCCTAGGCAAGGCCGCTTAGCGGTCCTTGAAGCCATTGAGGTCACAGAGTTTCATTTCAAAACCATTTCTAAAATTATTCTTCATATGTATCATAATGTAAACTATGGACCTTTTACACGTTAGACACATATAATGCTAGCGGTCACGTAGCATGCTTAACTAATGTTAATAAGATATAGTCAACATCCAAACAAGATAGCAACCAATGGTCCATAACATACTTTCTCAACTAGATACACACGTAATACCATAGTTGTTACATACAAATATCTAACATAGTAGTACAAACACATAGAGTCTACCGACTACTAGCCTATTCTTTTGCTCGTCCTCCTTGGTACTGCTCTTCCTCGTGCTGCTCCTCTCCTTATTTCGTGTCAAACCCTGGAGTCATGAATGAGTGAGGTGAGAACATGGCGTTTTCAGTGGGAAATCTTAGGATCTGGGGAACTTCTTATTCTCATTTATGATCCAGGCCGCTCAGGGGTCTCTAAGTGTCACAATTATACTATATCCCTACTAGTTATTAGCATCCATACTAAGCTTAAGCAGCTTTATCTATATTACTAGGCGACTGAGGGAACCTATTCTTTCATTATCTATGTTATCTGTTCTCTAGTCCAACTTCTAGATCACATACTATCACATAATTCACATAGCTACTAGTATTGTCTCAAAAACCTCATTTTCTGAAAACCATTTTGCTTATAAGCTTCAGCTTGCATCCACTTATAACCGTGCCCATTTTGATTATAAGTTTCATCTCACATCCACTTATAAGTCTTGACTTATAAGCATCTCTGCCCTTGTCGCTTATAGCTACGCCACACCGCTACAACCACGCTTACAACCAGCATTGTGGTGAGCAAGCAGCGCTCAACTTGAATGGTCTTGACCATGAATAATCGCCAATCACAACCAGGGTTACCACCCTTGGATGGTGTTGGGGTTGGACCTTGGACTCGATCGGGACTTAGATCTACACCAAAAGTCGAACCTTGGAACTGCTAAAGGTGGTATCATTCTCTTTCTTTCTCATCATATGCACAGTTCAACGTCTCAATGCAACGGTTCATATATAATAGACACAGCTCCGTAATTTCAAATCCAATACTAAGAACACTTATTCTAACTTTCATCATCAATTTCAAAAAGTATAAGAGACATAATTTCATTTCTCAACATAACCCAGCATATATCCAACAATTATTCCATCAATCACAAAGCATGCATAAGTTTCCATATTCAACAGAAGCAATTGCAGTTCATCAAGGAAATCATCATGTCATAAAACATAAGATAATCCAACATAAACATAACCATTAGTATAGCTTGAAACTATAGTATATCAGTGTTTTTCTAAAAACGTCCGCTTTCTGTCAGAAATTAGTAATCAGAAACCGGAGAGGTCCAAGACCTTACCCCAAGGTTTTTGATAGCTCTAACATCATTTTTCATACTTATAAATTTAGATTTCAACCCCAAGTTCACGAAATTACTATTTTAGCTGTTTTCCCAAAATTGCTGTTTTTCACCCGTAAAACCGTGTTTTCTTTAGAATTTTAGTTCTCAAAAACCCAATGGACTATATACTTGTCCTTAAGTTTTTGATAGTTATAAACCCATATTTTATGAAAATCAACCCGGTTTTTCAGTCCCAAAACTCAAAATTCGCGTTTTGCCCTTGTTGCTTAAAAACCCGTTTTCTGTCTGTTTGCTGAGAAACTCATCGGGGACTCCAAAAATCACAAAACTTGACATCCCCACTCAAATTTTCGTGTAGGTTCTAAAAATAACATTATTTTTTCATGAAATTCCCAGCTTATAGTTCCTCGTAAAACGTGATATAGTCCTATTTACAGCTTAAGCTTTCCTAAATTCTAACAGAGTCACAAATAGCACCAGCAGTTCCAGACAAATATCAAAAACACATATATAAATCAAATTCACATAAAAGGAATCCTAATAGCATATATCGTCTAACATAAAACCACATAGATAGTGGATAGGTTAGGTTACCCACTTGCACAATTTCTGCTACTTGTTCAACGAGTCTGCGCTAAATCCAAACTTGCTCGAGTGCTTCCAAGCACTTGCTCTATGATAGATTTATGAGAGATTTCCTTAAGAACTAGGAGAAATTTGTGAGGTTAGGTTTAGCAAACTTGGCCTAGGTTCTGTAAAGGAAGGTCTCTGGGTCAGTGTTTGGACAGGGTAATTACTGAGTATGTGAACGGACAAAGTTTTGGCTAAGGTTCTCTTTTCCCTCTCTAAAACTTCATATTCTAAGGGTATTTATAGGCCCTTAGGCCAAAATTTACTTCCCCATTTTTCCCTTGGCTTAAATTCCCACTTTACTTTTGATGACATAAGCTATGACATCATCACCATGAGTCATTACATGACTCACCTAGGTGATTCACCATCCATCTTTGAATCTTTGACCACACTTGGGCCATTCTTGGTCGTGTGGTAGACTTTGTGTCTTGTGTGAAGAAGATCCTCTCCCTGACCTTTGCTGGTTGGGTTTTGATGACGACAAGATACATCAACAAAAAGGCAGAAAAAGGTGAAGACACATGTGAAGAACTGAAGAGCTCAACCAAGACAGTTTGCTAAAGGTTCAAGCTTTTGATTAGAGTATTTTATCTTAGAGTCCAAATAGTTAACATGTTTTATGGTATCATGATTAAAGGCTTAAAGGTTATTACTCTAACATAAGTGAAATGTTTTTCATAAGTTAAAAACAATCAGCAACACTTCTCTAGGGTTAACAACACTTGAAATCACTTTCAGCCTTGCTGTAATCGATTACATACTTGTGGTAATCAATTGCAACAATTCAAAAATGGCAATTGCTCTGTGTGTAATCGATTACATACTCGTGGTAATCGATTACAACCATTAAAATTTTGAAAATATGGCAACGGCTATGAGTGTAATCGATTACCATAGTTGGCTAATCGATTACAGGCACGGACTAATGTGTTTTTTCATGAATCATTGTATTGTTTAGCAATTGGAAGCCATGACACTGCTTCATGAAGAGGCACTTATGCCTATATAAGTGCAGAATTCGTGCAAACTCTAACACAACTTTAGAACTCAATTCTTTCATCATTATTCACAAAGTTGTGACAAAATTTCAAAGTTATTTCAATCCAAAACTCAAAAAGCCTTTGAGCCTTAATTGTCATATCATAAGTGCTTTCTATTCAGGAAAACTTCCAACCCTGAGGTTAGGATTGAAAAAGCCATTGTATTACTTCTTCAACAATTATGAATCAATTGTGGCATCGTAGTGTTCGGTGTGGTTTTGTTAATCATCGTAGTGTTCGGTGAGGTTGTTCTGATATTCGACGTAGTGTTCGGTGAAAACATTGTGTAACCAGGGGAACGATGGGTTCTCTTATAGTTGTCAGTGTAAGCGCCTCAGGTGTAAGGTTGTACACAACACAAGTTTACATAGTGGAAAAACCCCTGAATTAGAACAGGGGACTGGACTTAGCCTTTTGTGGTTTGAAGGTGAACCAGGATAAATCTCTCGGTGTGATTTTTTCTATCCCTACACTCTTTACTTACATCAATTTATCTTTCTGCTGCATTATCAATTTTAAGTATTTTAATTATTGCTGTTCACTGGGCAAAATTCTAAGAATTAGGGTTTGAAACCATTTCCTTCTACAAAGATTCAAAATTGAGAAAAATCGAGTGAAACCTAATTCACCCCTCTTATGTTGCTATCTGTAGTTACATCTTGGCCACTTTTGTGTCCAAGAATTAAATGTCACTCGCAGATCAATTTTGATTAGGTTTGGTCGTTCCCTGTTCCTGTACTTCGCGTAGGGTTATTCTAAAAATATTCTGATCACGTCCTTGTGATCTCCTAATTTTTCTAAGTAAGAACCTATGTCAATCTAAGGTATTTATGAACTTTCTTTTGTAACCGTACATTTTATAGATACCTTAGATGCACCATTGAATTCTAGAGATAGAGTAATTATTCTAGAGTCTGCAGAATTTTATGAAATTGAGTAGAATTATTTCTACAGACATTTTTAACCTAAGAGTTCATGTTTCTAAATATTTAACCTACAAAAGAATTTATATGCATTTATCTGGCGAGATTTTCACTAAGGAAAAGTGGGATGTTACACAGGATCTTTATTAGGGCCTGTTATATAAGCCTAACCAAATATTTCTAAATATATCATGTTCTCAAAGCATTCACATAGGTCTCTATTTTAGTCCTAGCATATTATCGACTAAGCATGTTAAATAAACAGATAAGAATAATAATAATGATCAAAACACAACTGACTCGATTGACAGAACACTAATGTGGCACACCATTGATGCACTAGGACCTCCAGTCAGTTAGAAAGGCGTGAGACTAGGGAGCACTGATACTGGAAGCTTTAAGCGGCATAGCATTGGTACCTGGAAAGGCCAACGAGTACTACACCATCAGAAACCAATAAAAACATAATTAAAGGTCATTACAATAGCGATTTGATAGCACTATGGCGATCTGCATCGCCATGGCAGTTGTGGACTGCCATAGTGCTACCACTACCAAAGTAGCGGTGTCGGGGCCTACTACCCTAGGCCATCCCTAAAAGGATTGGCTACCTACCCTTGGTGAAGACGCGTTTACATAAAAGGGAGAGAGAGAATGAGTAAGAAACTCCACGCTTGGAGGAGAATTCTAAAGCTTTAAGTGAGTTGTAGAGTTGTGAGGGGAGCTCTATATATATTGGCAGAAAGCGGGCCTTCTCTTAGCCCAAGGTTCGATGGCTAGGGTTTCTTATGACTCCTGTGTCACTGTAGCACACTAGGTGTGCTACAGCACCTCGCTTGCTCCGTGTCGTTGCAGCGTTGTTGGAGCACTACAACACGTTCCTTGCTTCGTATCACTATAACTCTGTGAAGGCGCTATAGCGGGCCTCTGAATACGGGTCATCACATTTTGTCTTCCTTAAACAATTTTGGTCCCCAAAATTAACTGGCTAACTGAACATTAGAACGTATTGGAGGGATCGAAGAGGTAGGTGTATAACTTCCTCATCGCATCCTCTGCCTTCCAAGTTACTTCCTCTTCGGAGTGGTTTCTCCAAATGACCTTTACGAGGCCACCTCCTTTGAGCAAAACTTCTTGACCTTTCTATCCACTATACGGTTCCTCTTTGTAGGACATGTCGAGATTTACCCTAATGTCCTGCTGAGTTAGGACATGCTTATCATTGCGGATGTACCGTCAAGCATCGATACATGGAACAATGGATGAACTGTTGCCAAACTAAGGGGTAATGCCAATTTGTAGGCCAGTGAACCAACCTTTTAAGTAACCTTGAACAAGCGTATGTATTGAAGGTTAAGCTTTCCATGTTTTCCAAAATGAACAACCCCCTTCATCGGGCACACCTTCAGGAAGACCTTCTTCCTAACATCAAATTCCAAGCTGCGTCAGTGTTGATCAGCCTGAGCACCTCTTTTGAATCCACATAAAATTATTATATTATGCCATTCTCAGCCCTTGAAATGCTTTCTTTCATCTGAGGATCTTCAGTTTGTCACCTTTTGATCCATTCTAAAAGGAATGTAGTCCAGACCTCGAGGTTGGCCAAGAGTAACCCTGACTCACGTTGAACGTGAACCCCTCTATTGTCAACCTTTGGACATCAACTACTAACTATCGTCGTACTGGAACATATGAGCCAAACTACATTTGAAATTCTTGGTTATAGCGTCGGCCACCACGTTGGCCTTACTAGGGTGATATTGGATAATGCACTCATAATCTTTCCACAACTTTGCCCATCGGCGGTACCTAAGGTTTAATTCCTTCTGCTTAAAGATATATTGTAGACTCTTGTGGTCTATGAACATCTTGCACAGTTTCCCATGTAGATAGTGCCTTCATATCTTTAAAGAAAAAATCACTGTTGCTATCTCTAAATCATGAATGGGGTAATTCTACTCATGCTGCTTGAGTTTTTTTAGACGCGTAGGTAATAACTTGACCGTGTTGCATGAGAACGCACCCAAGGTCAACCCTTGAAGCGTCACAAAAGACGAAAAACCCACTCACTCCTGAAGGTAACATGAGTACTGGTGCTGAGGTTAAATTGTCCTTCAACTTCTGAAAACTGTCCTCATATTCTATCGACCATTAAAACATGGCCCCTTTCTCTGTGAGCTTTGTTAAAGGTGTTGCGATCTTTGAGAAGTCTTTCACAAAGTGGCAATAATAACTAGCTAAACCCAGAAAATTACGGATCTTTAACATCATTGTTGGCCTTGGCCACTATTGTATAGCTTCTACCTTTTCCAGGTCAACCAGGATCCCATGTTTGGAGATTATGTGACCTAAGAACGTTACCTACTCTAGCCAGAACTCTCACTTGGAAAGTTTGGCGTATTCTTCCTTAAAATTTGTAGCACTATTCTCAAATGCTCTTCATCTTTTCTCTTACTCTTGGAATACACCAAATGTCATCAATAAACATGATAACAAAGTGGTCCAAGAATGGCTTGAAAACTCTGTTCATCAAGTCCATAAATTCTGCAGGTACGTTGGTTAACCCGAAGGATATTACAAGAAACTTGTAGTGCCCATACTAGATTCGAAAGCCTGTTTTAGGGACATCTTCCTATTTGATCTTGAGCTGGTGGTACCCTGACCGGAGTTCAATCTTAGAAAAGCATACTGCCCCTTGTAACTGATCAAAAAGGTCGTCGATGCACAACAGAGGGTAATGGTTCTTCACTATGACCTTATTCAATTGACAGTAACTATTCACGTTCTCATAATATCGTCCTTCTTTTTAACGAAAATCACTTGGGCACCTCATGGAGAGGTACTCGGTCTGATGAAGCCTCTGTCTAGTAACTCTTATAACTGCAGGATATGGAGATAGGTCAAACATCCAGTTCCAGTTCTATCCTGAAATCTACTTCTCTTTCTGGAGGCTCGTTCTGGAGGTCATTGGGGAAAACATTTGGGAACTCGCATACTGCCAGGATTGGTGGGACTCAACCCCTCTTATTTTGGTCCCCTTACTACTGCTAGGTAACTACCACAACCATGATCTAACAACTATAGAGCACCATAGATGACATCAATCTATCCATAGATGCACAACTGCTACCTTGAAGTACTGGTATCAGATCTTTAGAGTACTCAAAATGGATGGTTTTGGCATGGCTATCCACCGAGGCATGGCATTAAGCCAACCAGTCCATCCCCAAGATGACGTCGAATTCTACAATATCTAAGACCATTAGATCTGCTACTAAATCCATATGCATAACCCTAATCTTGTAGGAGTGATAAATTGAGCACATTATTAGGGGTTCACCCAAAGGTACCTTGACTTGAAACAGTCTCTCGAGAATAGAAGGTGATATCTTAAGACGGATAACAAAGAGTGAGGATATATAGAAGTGCGTGAACCCTAGGTCGAATAAAGAAAGTGCATCATATGAACGCACTGTAATAGTATCTGTTAAAACTGCATTAGAGGCCTGAGCATCTTTACAAGTCAGGGCATACAAACAGGGAACTCCTCTACCATTGGTGCCTTGGCCACCGGAATTTCTGCCTCAATACCCTCTATGGTTTGTGCCTTTACCTCTAGCACTTCTTGTAACATCCCAGATTTTTTCCCTTATAAAGGTTTCACGAAATTAATAACCCCGCGTAATTAAAGTGGTCACGAGATGGTTATTTGGATGGAAAATTAATTATAAAGGTTCTTAAATTCAAAATACCAGTCCAAATAATGGTTTTGTAAGCTCACAGAAATGTCGCGAGTATTGGGTTAATTTTTGGTCGGCACCGGAAATCCCACCAGGTCCCAAAGGTATCCATAAAACATACTCTTACGGAGAAATGTTCCCAAATATCTTGACCTGACATACCATTATGATCGGGAAAATTAGTATATCGCAAGTATGTGTCTGAAATATTTTTAGGATATTCCCACACGAGCAATTAACATCAAACGCGATCAAACATGATCAAAATTGATCAGAAAGCCATGGCCAGTAGCCAAGCCACTTGGGTTCTGTGGCCACCGTGAGGAAAGAGAAAAGAAAGAGAAAAGACAAACAAGAAACAGGGGGATGTATGTACTTATAGTCATAATGTTATAATAAAATAATATAATATAATAATAATAACAGTAACAGTGGCCATTCGGCCACCACTGTTACATATATAAGCATATATATATATATATATATATATATATATATGCAAATATATTATAAATATAATAATATAATAATAATATTATTAACAGTGGCCATTCGGCTATTGCTATACGCTACATATGCGTGTGTATATATATATATATTAATTATATACAATATATAATATATACATATTATAATAATATAATGATAATAATAATAATAATAATAAAGTATAATAATAATAATGATATAATATATATATATATATATATATATATATATATGAAAAGATCAAGCACAGTAGCAAGGGAGGCTGCCTATAAATAGGCAAGCCAACCGAAGCTTACTGCTTCACTTTCCTTCTCTATTTTGTTCTATTTCGGTTTTGTTCGCGCACATCGCGGTAGCGCTATCGGACTCCGGAAAAATCATAGGAGCATACCATCATGGAGGGGATATTATTTACATCAACTCTACCGATTCAGAATCTGCATAGGAGGTGGGTAACCCTAAGCTTACTGTCTATGTGGTTATTTATATGACTGTATATGTGTATTTGCATGTATTTGATTAGAAAAATACTTTGTAGAAATTTTAGGGAATAAGATGTGGAAAGGGGTTATTGATGATTTTGGATGTTTGGAAACCATAACTGTACCTGTTGGGTCACTAGAAAATGAGAAAGAAGTTACAGTGACAGGCACCTGGGGAAAATGCTCTCGGGAGCCAATTTTTAACATGTTCATTTGATTGAATTCCCATGATATTCGAATGAAAGATTTTAAGATTTCAATCGATTGAATGATTCTTTGAATCAAATGAAAGACTGGAAAAGATTTCAATCGAGTAAATTCCCCAGGCAATCGAATGAAAGAATTCTCAGGATTCATTCGAATGAAACTTCATTCGAATGAAACCTTAGTCATTCGAATGCCTCCTAAAGAACTTGAGTTCTTAACTATTCTACGCGATCTAACAAGTACAGGAACGTATGTTATTGTATATGAAAGCATGCATCATGAGGAACCGGCCGTCGTATGACTTAGGACGACCGTAGATAACTAGAGGTCATTACCTAATGTTTAAGAAGATCATAATTTCACTCTATGGAACAATGATTTGAACGCCAACATTGACCCGATTTTATAGTAAAACAAGAAAGAAGAATAAAGCTTAGAATTTATAGTCAAGTCAGTTGTCTGGTATGTCCCCAAGTGTGGACAAAGTCAGTCTATCCCCAAGCGTGGATAGGAGGTCCCCAGGTGTGGATAACAGTTCCCAAGTGTGAACGATGTAAGTTTGTCCCCAAGTGTGAACCAAGTAAGACTATCCCCAAGTGTGGGTAGGTCCCCAAGCGTGGACGGAGTGAGTTTGTCCCCAAGAGTAGACAAGCAGATAGGTCAAAAAGGAAGCATGAGCGAAGCCAGAATCCCCAGCATGCATAAGATATGTGAAATATATGAGTAGAATTATATGAGTATGTAAGCATGTACATGTATGTTTGTGATGGGATTTTTCAAGTGAAATAATGTCACAAGACTGCCCTCCAGAGTATAAGTTATGTGGGTGCGTGTTCATAGGACACGATACCTAGACGATCAGGATTAAAAAGCATGAATCCATAGGTAATGTCAAGATTAGAGAATCCCCAGTCACCTAGTAAAGTAGATAAAGCTATTTAGGACCTAGACAAAGATAATAATCAGTAGGGCTCTAGTATGCATGACACCTAGAGATCTGCTAAGTGGCTGGAAGACAAGGGAGTAACGAAACGATAGGTAACACTAGGGACTTCCACTGAGGACGAAGAGTTCTCACCCCCACTCCTTATGGGTCCAGGTATGCAACGCGAATGGATCGACGAGCGATATGCGAGGTAGGCGACGAATGACCGCAGGAGGATAGTTCCCAGCCGGAGCAAAGTGAAGACGTTCGCGTTAGGTTGATAGATATTACGTATCATGATCTATGACTCTTGATAACTGTTTGTGTAATTACTTATTAATAAGCAATGTGTAATTATATGTCAGACCTTGGTTGTGCGTATATGTATATTTATACTTCTCCTGGCTTATTACCGCCTTAACTGCCAGATACGTTAGCGCTTGTATATATATGCTTCCTTGATCAGGCATGGCTCTTAGTTTGCAAGCTGATACAGTAAAAGAATGATTTTCAAAATAGTCCATATTTTCAAGTGAGAAATATTTGCCAAGTTAAAAGTAGGGGCTAAAAGTAACACAACCAAAGCACAAAACAACGTAGTGAGCATTGTTTACCACGTTCAGGTAAACAGTTAGCTAGGTTGTTTCACCTCTTCTTGCTAGAGCCATAAACCCACCAAAATTAGCTATCTGAAATTGGGTGGTTTGGTTCCCTAGGTACACTGATCCTTGACTGGAAGTTATTTGAAGGTTGGGAAAGTCCCTCTTCCTGTGACCTTCCTGGCCACACTCATATCATCTTGAAGTGCCTAATCGACAATGTCCACAGTGACGCTTTTCGCAGGTTGGGCAACTGCGAAAGGAGGGTGTCTTCCCTAAGGTCTGCGCCCCAAACTATTGACTGCCTCTGTTCTGTACTGTAGTGGTTGGACGTGCCATAGTGGGTGCTGAGAAAGCAACTCTCCCGAGAATAGTTTGCTGAGGACTCTGCAAGTTTGAGCCCTTTCGTGTACTAAAGCTTGTGAAGGCACCTTTCTGCTTAGCCTTCTTTTCTTTGTTGGAGGCCCTCTGAGCAATTAGACTGGTTTCTATGCGGATAACGACTTTTACTATCTCCGAGTATGATGCCATGTTCACCGGTGCAGACAACCCAACCTAGTACTGAATGCCTCGTACAATCCATCAGACTTTATTTCAGTCTATCATCAACAACTAGTTAGAAGCCTAACTAAGATAGGTGAAGCATTCATCATACTCCACTACTGTCATTCTTAGGGTAAGCTTTAACTGGAGGAACTCATCTACCAACTAGTCCATGATGCTGGTGGGGATGAACCTCTCACGGAGCTTGGTTGAGAACTCCTCCTAATAAAGCGATGGCTTGTCCTCACCCTTGTTCTTCTTTCGACCACTTAACCATCATGTCGTGTAGCTAGTCAATTGGTATCCTGCCAATTTCATTGCTTTGGAGGAAGAGACATGGAACATCTTTGTCATCTGCTCAATTTGAAAGAGGAACTCTAGCTGGTTTTCAACTGAGTATTGACACCGAAATTGGAGGATGCAGGTTTCAAAAGTGACCGACTATAGCGACATCTGAAGGAACAACAAATGTATGCTAGAATAGGCCATGTCTACAACTACGTGAGCCATCTGGGTCATGGCCCTTTTTCAAGTTTTTCAGTCGAGCACTATCGTCCGAGGTGGAGCTATTACGAGGTAGCTTGTGTATGATGATATCCTGAGGGGTGTAACCAAGAGCTTGTTAAATAGGAGTATTTAAAAGGATACTGACTCTTGATTGATGATTTACTTTTCTAAACGATTTTAGGTACCACTGCATTTTGCACAAATGGGTGCGCTTCCATTCACACAGTTGCAGCATTACTTGAAGTCCATATGCTCCAGATGACTAAGGGAAACCTATGGCTCTAATACCACTTTGTCACACCCCAACGTGGACGTTACTGTACGTAGGATGAAAGACCCCTACTTACGTTTTACGCTATAGTCGTAAACATTGCTTATAGGGTTATTGTCTGCTTTGGTTGGCATTACTTGTAGTCGCTATACGTTGGAAAATATATCCCTTTACGAAAGTATGGCCCGGTTTAAAACTTTTTCATACATATCCTTAGTTGTAAGTAGGAGCCGTGCGTAAATGAAAATATAGTGTAAACGGGTTAAGCCTCACGACGTATTTATCGTCTTTTGAGAAACTTAGAATTCACTATAGCAAGCAAACAATGAAAATCACTACAACATAATCGGTCCCTTATAGATAAGTTAGTTAATAATTTACATAGTGTATACAATTCCGTAGTTTCACATACAACATAATAGAAAAGGGTCGCTAGCGGCGAATAGTAAGGACTGATAGAGTACTACCCATTGAGTCCATACAAAATGTCACCGTAGACTATGCTACCGCTCTGTTACCGATCTCCCTCAGGTTTTCGTTCGGGTCTTCTTCCTCTTCTGAATCTAGCTCCATGGGGTCCTCTTCGTCCGAATCCTCGCTGGTGGATGCTGGAGAGTCCAGGACTGGAGAGTCGTCGTCTTCCTCCACCTCTTGAGTGATCTTAGTGATTGAGGGCAAATTTCGGTGTGCTGTGGAGGGTCCTGCCTCAGCGTCATGAATACGAGGGGCAAGGTGACGTCTGAAGAAAAGGTTAACCCTCTTCCTCGATCCACAACAATAAAAGTGCAGCCGTAAGGAAGGTGGCAAGGAGTTCAGGTCCACCTCAACGTCCTTATCATACAGTGGAGGCTCCTCGTTGTCCTTGTCCAAGACAATCGGAGTGGTAGGCGTGGATCCCAGGCCACTAGTAGGTAAGCAGTTCCATACTCCTGTAGTAACCCTGATGTGGGAATCAAACGGTGAAATCCTACATCGCAACTGTGCCAGATCTGTCGGTGAAGCGCTCATCGTTGTCATGTGGCATCACAAGTGAGTGGGGATGAGAACTATGCGTTCTCAGTGGGCAACTATATGGTCACTAATGTTCTTTAGCTCAGTTATGATCCAGGCCGCTCAGGAGTTCTCTAAGTTTTATGCCATCTACATTCCATAGTTCATTTTTAATCTTTCTATTCCTGAACAGCTTTATCTAAGTTACTACATGTAAGGGGACAATCTAATCTTTACCCTAGTTATTGGGGAATCTTCTACCGTGCTCATTAATCATTAATCGTTCAATGCCTAAGGTACTTTAGGTTTATCTTAGGGCCATCGGACCGGGTCCTCTTGCCATACGTGATATAGATATACATATATATAAATATATACACAGGCATACATTCACAATCCATGCATCAAGGGCTTGGGGTTTCTATTACACGCCCTAAGACTGCGTCCTTTTCGTTACTTTTCTTGTCCATCATTCTCCTTTGTAGTCTGTGGGACTGTCGTCCCCATTCGGCTATAACCCATTTACTATTCTGTATTGTTGACGACCGGGCAACGCTCCTTTCCTGAGTGGTAGCTAATCGCGACTGCTCGAAAGCATCCTTCATCAAACGAGGATAAGGGGTGACCATCCGGCATGATGGATGGTGAGGGGTTGCCATAGCGGCATCACTAGGAGTGGACTCGTTTCATTCATGACATTCTCTTTAACTTGATCTTTGCACGCCCCTTACTGGCGGCCTTAACTTTCATTCTGTTGACATAACTTTACTTTCTGTTTTTTCTTCATCTTTAAATCTGGACAAAGCCCGCGTTCAGGTCTAAGCCTGTGTTCTTGATCGTGGGACCAGTTTATCTTGCTAAACTGGTAGGGGCTTGTTAGTTGTGACGTGCCAAGAGAGGGGTTCCCTATTACGTATCTATATACTTTTTTCCAAGGTATGCTGAGCCCTCTGCGGCCGGGACCTTCTTAAGAAATCTCATGGTTTCCAAGGGTTCAATTATGATCTTTGGTTAGGATTAGGCGATAAGATTCTAGTGATCTAGGATTGTCCTACACCTAGCGACAACTAAGTCCTCATGATGCATGACAACGTAAGTAAAGCTCATGACATGTACCGCTCATACATATACATAAGGAAAACTTAACACTGGAGGCCAAAACCCTAAGTCATTCGAATGGCACTGGGTTCTTGCTCTTGAGATGGTGCAAGGAGATGGGTCATCTGAATGACCTATGAATGGTCATTCGAATGATTTTAGCCTTATCTTTTTATTCGAAATAGTGGAGCTTCATTCGAATGACCAAAGCGTTGACATTCGAATGACTTACTTCTGTGACCTCTAAAATGCTAGTTTGCACGATTCATTCGAATAACCCTAGGATGCTCATTCGAATGACCCATGCCCTGGGCCCTAAATTTTAAAAATCCTTCGTGGTTCAGTCGAATGACCTTGGCAGGGGTCATTCGAATGACCACTAACCTGTAAGAGGTTTTGATGGTTTTGGTTGCCTCCTATCCATGTACCACCCCTTTTAATTTACAAAACAACACAAACAACTCACATTGATCACCAATAGGTGATTTAGACCTAACTTCCCACCTTCTAGAGGATTTTTAGATGGAGGGATGGTTGAGGAGAAGTTTCCTCCAAGTATGCTTGAAGTTTCTTTTCCAAGCCAGGGACCACCTCCTCCAAGGAAAAATTGATGATGGTGGCTCATGGTTTATGTGGTCTTTTGGGAGAACAATGATGAGTTTTTCTTGGTGCTTTATAGCAGGGAATGAAGGAATGGAAATGATGGTGTATGGCCTTGTGGTGTTCAGGGAAATAGCAATAAAGCTTTAAGCTTTACTTGACAAGAATGGTGGACTACTTTGGTGGCTTCGATCTTTGGTTCTCCTAGAAAGAAAATGAAGAGAAAGAGATGATGAGAAATAGGAGTGAGAGCTGCTGATGGTGTTCAATAACTGAGGGAAATTATAGGGAAAATTTGAGTGAAAATGAATTGAGTGTAATGATGAGTGAATAGTGGAAAGTATGGCTCATGGTAAGGTGATGGTAAGTATGTAAGAGAGTTGGTGGTGGGGGTATGGTGATGTGATCACATGACTGATTGGGGAGAATTTCTCTAAAAATTTATCCTGTGTTCAGTCGTGTTTGGTCGTTAACTGTCCGGTTACGTGCATGTACACGTGCGCGAAAAATTAACAGACAACGTGGAAATTATCTAAACAAAATGGTGCATTTACTGAGCACTTAAAATAAGGGAATTGGAATTTACCTAGGATATTCTAAATTTTCCCTAGTAAGAAATGTATCTTTACAGATACTACCGGTACGTGCTTAATTTTCGGTACGATAAAAAATTGTTACGAAAATTATTTAAACAAGGAAGTATAGTCCACGAACAAATTCCAAGAAGGTTTTTAATTTAATTTACGGTACTGTCTACCCATATATTGATCCTGGTAAAGATCGAAAATCTGTCCGGATTGGGTAAATCTCCACGGGATCTCAAAACCCTAATTTGGGCGAGATTTTTGACGGGTTAAGCGCGACCGTCTAATTCTCTTGTCTTTACTTTAATCGGATCGTAATTATTTACTTGAAAGATTTTCATAAGAGAAAAATCTGAGATGTTACATAGGACTACTGTCCCTATGAAAGCTTTGACGTGGCATATAATGCTCATGCGCAAAATAAGTAAATAACTAATTTTATAAATAAAATTTAATTACATCTGGTTTGAAATAAATACTAGAGTAACAGTTAATTGTATGCGAATTGGGATCCTACATAAGTATTCTTGAGCATATCTAACAAATAAATAAATCTTGGTAAACTCTACTACAAAACGGAGCTTACCACTGACACTAGACCTCGTGACTACTAGACAAGGGGACGTTCTCACCTTCCTCTACTGTATCTGAAAACAATAAGAAGGAAGAGTAAGTTGTCAACTCAGTGGTGGGTATTTCAGTATCACTCACATAACAAATATTGTATGTATTACAATTTATATATCTGGGCAATAAATAATACATATTAAAGCAAGTTGGATAGTAATTGTTGAAAAGTAAATCTGTTTCTGTTTGTAGCGTGTGTGCCCTCCTCTAGCAGGAGGCGCGAGGAGAGATGCCCCTTGATCCTCAATTCAAGGGAGTGCGAGCTCAACCTTGCTACGCTAGGATAAATCCTTGCGGTTCTGGGTATGTTGGAACTTGGATATTGGATCTCTAAGGGTATGTATACCCTTAAGCTGTGGGGAAGCTGACTACATATGATACTAAATATAATTGTGGGGTTGTTGACTCCATATGATATTAGATGCTGACTCCATATGATACTGAATATAACTATGGGGACACTAACCCCATATAATATTGAATATATGTATTGAGTTGAGTCCTCTATCCTAAGGCTTACTATTAATGAAGTCTTTTAATTTTGGTGAGCTAGACTGATTATCGAAGTTATTAGATACTAAGCCTACTGTTTTATGGAAGATAGCATCCTAGTCAATTTATTCTTTAGTGTAGTTGTCTTGTTACTTGTTTGAAACTAAGGACTATGATCCTGGGCTTAGGGAGTTCCTATAAAAGAAAGGTCACAGCGGATAGCTTAAGTACCAAGTCTTTCCTTAGTCAGAACCTTTCCTTACCTTGACCCCTTCCTTAACCAGAGTCTTTATTACGGCCTGTTATGTAAGCCTAACCAAAAAATTCTAAATATTTCATCATGTTCTCATAGCATTGATGAAACACCCTAGCTAGCTAGTTTACGCTTAAGTTACAAGCTTGCTTACTAACTTGTTATCTACTTTGGTGGGGATAATACTTAGTCTCACTTATGCGTTAAAAATATGGTTACCCAAAATATGGACCAATTTGAATTTTTCTTTATGAGTATCATAATGTAAAGTATGAGCCTTGTTCACGTTATATCATATAGCGTAAGCGATGATGTAGAAAACCTGTCGAGTGTTAGCTAGACAAATTCACATTTATAACACACATCAACAAGTGGTCCATGTCATAACTTCACAGAACAATTACACTTATAGTATCATAGAGGTTCCATAGAAATATATATTATCATATTACAAAACATAGACTTAGTTCTCTAAGATTAGCATAGCCTATTCCAGTCTAATATCGGCCATTCAGCTCCTCGTTTGCCTCCTCTGGATAATGCTCCATCGAGGTGCCTGCTCCTTGTTCAATGTCTGACCCTGAAGCCACAAATGAATGGGGTGAGAATATTGCATTCTCAGCGGGAAACCTTGGGTTCTGGGGAGTTTCCTTATTCTCATTTATGCTTCAGGCTGCTCAGGGGTTTCTAGGTGTTACATTTATACTATATTCGTACTAGTTATTATGATCCATACTAAGTCTGAGCAGCTTTATCTTGTTGACTAGGTGATCGGGGAACCTATTCTTCATTATCTAAGTCATTTGTTCTCTAGTCTAATCCTTAGGCCACATACATATTAAGCTTCAGCTTGCGTCCACTTATAACAGCTTCTGCTCACATCCACCTATGTACAGTTGTATATCACTTAGAGCACTTACTCAAGTCCACCTCCCTTGCAACTATTGCAACTGTGGCCATACAGCTGCAACCTACTTCTATTCCTATACTGTTGATGACCATGCAGCGCTTAACCTGAATGGTCTTTGTACCATGAGTCAATCGTTAATCAACATCGGAATAACCATCTTTATCCTAGAATGGCGAGGGGACGGCCCTATCGACGCAACTAGGAAAGATACATTTGTCCCGTTAGCATGCCCTATCGACGCTACCAGGGGAGCTTTCCACTTCTGGCATGCCCTATCGATGCTACCAACAGTGTACTTATCATCCTCATTATTATTAGGGACTTAGTGATGTCATGCCCTAGGGGTCTTTTCCATTCCTGTCGTTTCATTAGTTCAGTTCCACAGTTCATAGTTCAGTCCAACAGTTCACATAGCATAACATAGTTCAACATTGCATAACAGATAATTTGCTTCGAAAAATTAGCAGATTCATGGATAATTGCAAGTAGTTTTAAAAGCTTTGTTTAAGAGAGTCCTGTAGACCTCATAGGTCAAGGACAAAAGAATACTAAGTTCCATGTTTGAGATTCTAACATTCAGCCAGGCCGTTTAGCGCAAGGCAACTCAGCGGGCCGCTCAGTGTGACCTGACGAATTTCAGCCCTCAATTTGTGCAATTTTCCATGTCCTGCAAGGTTTTTTGTTCCAATTCCTTAAGAATATTTCGTTTAACATTCCTCATGAATTTTTGGCTATATAAAAGACATAATCTCATGTTCCAAATCATTTCTTAAACTAAGGCGAGGCAAACATAAATCCAACATAGTTCTAGAAATCACACAATACGCATCCGCTTTCTGTCAGAAATTATTGATCATAAATCGGAGGGGTCCAAGACCTTACCCCAAGGTTTTTGATAGCCCTAAGATCATTTTTCATGCTTAGAAATTCATATTTTAATTCCAACTTCACGAAATCTCTATTTTGCCCTTTTGCCCAAAACTGCCATTTCACCCCTGTAAACGCCCTGTTTTCTTTGAAATTTTAGTTCTCAAAAACCCGATGGACTTAAGGCTTTCTCTTAAGGTTTTTGATAGTTCTAAACCCATATTTTCTTAAAATAAACCCAGTTTTTCAGTCCCAAAACTTGAAATTCCCGTTTTGCCCTTGTTTCCCGAAAACCCAGTTTTTTGTTTTTTACTGAGAATTTCATTAGGGACTCCAAAAATCATAATACTTGACATCCCCACTCAATTTTTCGCGTAGAAATAAAAAATAATATTAGTTTTTCATGATAAAAATCTCAACATACAGTTCCTTTCAAAAACGTGTCATAGCCCTAATTTCAGCTTAGGCTTTTCTAACTTCTGACAGAATCACAGACAGCACCAGCAAATTCAGACAATTATCAACAACACATAAATACAGTCATGCTCACATACAACATCCTAACCGCATATATTATCTAACATAAAACCACATAGACAATGATAAGTCGTTTACCTACTTGGAGACTAATTCTTCACAGGCCTGCAGAAACTCTGAAAGTCTTGTGACCGATGTTCCTGGCTATCGTAGTGATTCTTCAAGGTGATGGATGAAAGTTTTTGCTTAAAGAAATGGAGAATATTTTTTAGAGAGGAGATTATGGAGAGTTAGGGTTTAGGTCAGGCAGAAAACTATTATATCTACATTTTGGCGCAGTAACGGCAGAGTGTACAAAGCGGCAGAGTTTCACCTACCTTTTCCCATGTCTTCAATTTATATGAATCCTTGGGGTATTTATAGGCAAGGAGCACGAAATTTTTTGCCCAAAATGCCCTCTGGGGAAAATTACAATTTTACCCTTTTTATGACCTAAGCCATGACATCATGGTGCTTAGTCACCATGATAACTCACCTTAGTCATAACTACACTAAGCCACTTGCAAGTATTCTTGGCCATGTATTCTTGATGTCTCGGCCAATTTTTGTGGCCAAGAATTAAGGGCCTCCAGCAGATCAATTTTGATTTGGTTTTGTCGTTTTCGGTCCTGTACTTTGCATATGGTTATCCGAAAAATATTCTGATCACGTCCTTGTGATTTACTAATTTTTCTACAGAATGATTGAGGCTAATCTAAGATATTTGTGAACTTTTCTCCCATAGCCGTATCTTTTATAGATATCTTAGATGCATCATTGCACTCGGATGGCAAAACAGGTTCATTCTAGTGTCTGCAGAATTTCACGAAACTGAGCAGAATTTCTCCTACAAACATTTTTAACCCACAAGCTCATGTAAGGGCTTGTTCCCCTATTTAATTTATGAAATCTTCATTAAGAGAAAAAGCAGGATGTTACAATTCACATAGGTCTCTATTTTAGTCCTAGCATATTATCTACTAAGCATGTTAAATAAACAAATAAGGATAATAATAATGATCATAAGTACAACTAACTTGATTGACGGACCACTAATGTGGCACATCGTTGACACACTAGGATCTCCACTCACCTAGAAAGGCCTGAGACTAGCAAGCACTAACACTAGAAGCTCTGAGTGGCGTAGCGTTAACACATGGAAAGGCCAACAAGTACTGCACCATCAGAAACCAATAGAAACATAAGTGAAGGGCATTGCCATAGCGATTTAATATCGCGACGGCAATCCAGCATTGTAACACCCCTACTTTCAGTCCACGCGATCGTCGTAACACTGATTATAGGGTTGTTATCTTCATTGGTGGGGTTACTTCTAGCCCCTACTTTTGGCTTTGCAAATACTTCTTATACGAAAATAAGGACCATTTTGAAACTTTTCCTTTCCCTACTATTTATAAACTATGAGTCATGCGCGTTTAGACAGACAAGTGTATAGACATGCAAGCGATAGAGTCCCAATGGACTTAAGCGATAACTAATCTATGGGAAAATCATATAGAAGAGTTTATGATATATATATATATATATATATATATATGTACAATCATTTGGTCCATACACAGTACACAATAAGGTTATAATACATCAGTACAAATACTGCACATACTGTACATGATAGCTAATGGCCATCTTGGACCATTTACTACTACTAATTACAAAATTGTAGTCGCCCTTTTGCGTCACGGAAAAGAGGTAGCTCCTGCTACTCCTCGGGGTCCTCCAGCTTCAAGCTCTCGAACCGTCACCATTGCCTCGTCGTCTCCACCTGGAACCATAAAGGAGTGGGGGTGAGAACGTCACATTCTCAGTGGGGTTCTATGGACTTACCTATTCGTTTAGTTACTCAGGGGGGTCTCCAGGTGACATTATTATACCAAGTCCCTACTTGTTATTATCTATTCTAGTCCTGAGCAGCCTTATCTAGATTTCTATGTTCTCGGGGGATTCTAATCTTTCCTTTACCTATCCTTGGCAACTTAGCATTCTCTATACTCTTACGCCATCCTCGTATCGCGTGACCTATCTAGAGGCCATCTCATGAAACCGTGGTTCCTTGACGAGGGCCTTTGCCCATACATATTCTAAACATATTCTATATACATGTCCACCATGTATCTCATGCACATATCGCATATACATATCATCAGGCTCGTGAATCACATAGGCATATCGTATTCATGTTGCACATACACATATCATCATGTTCACGTAGCATATAGACATATCATCTGCACATGAACATACCATCATGTTCACGTATCATATAAACATATCGTTAGCACGTATCCATATCATCATGTTCACGTATCATATAGGCATATCATATTCCTGTTTCCTATATGTATCATATGCACGAGTCATGTCCATGTATGGCCTATGGGATGCCTGAGGATTCCACTTGCCGAGGGCAGCGTCCTCAGTGCCATGTACATGTCGTGTCATGTCATGTCAATATGCATGTGTGGCATGTAGCATGCCTGAGGAAATCCACTTGCCCGAGGGCAGCGTCCTCCAAATCATATTGGTGGCATATAGAACGCCTGAGGAAATCCACTCGCCCAAGGGCGGTGTCCTCCGTATCATATCATGGGGTGGCATACATAATGCCTGATTAAGTCCACTCACCCGAGGGCGGCGTCCTCTGTATCATATCATGGGGTGGCATACAGAATGCCTGAGGAAATCCACTTGTCATATGGCAGCGTCCTCTGTATCATATCATGAGTGCAGGATGTCATGTTCATGTCGTGTTCTCATGTTCGTGTCATGTCATGTTCGCGTCATATGCATGTCATGTCATCTTATCCATGTGGCATTTCATAATACCATATACATATCAGTTTATCCAATACATTTCGTAAGTCATAAGATCATCCACATGTCTTAACACATCATGGAACATAATTCATCTCTGTACACCATAGGGTTACATGCTTGTTAGATCTTACTGGCCCTGAGAACGTCCTGAGTACTCGGCCCTGGACCTCAGTCACTTAGTAACCTTAAGCTTCCCAAGCCGCTCAGCGCCCATAGGTGCTCTCAGGTCACTAGCCACACAAGGCTAGGGTTACGTGAGACCAAGGTCCAGGCCGCTCAGCACTCCCTCATGGTCGCTCAGTGGTACTTGACACTTCCCAAGTCATAGAGCAAGTTTCAAAACATTTTCCAAAGCTTTCCCCCCAGGCAGCTCAGTGCCCTGCTCGGGCCGCTTAGCGCCCTGAGCATGACTTGAGCCCAAGACTTGCTATTCTTCCTTTCTTGAAAACCATTTCTCAGGCCCACTTCTTAGGGTTTCACAGCAAGCTCCAACAATCATAAAAACACTTTCATGTACCAAGAAAACATAACTCATCCATGGCACATAATCCTAAACTCTAGCACATATAGCACAAAGTGATCTCTTTTGACCGCACAAGCAACCCTAAGCCATCTAGGACCACCAAGAGGTAGCTCAAGCCAAATTTATCCACCAAAATCCACACCCATAACACCACCATATTCAGCCCAAACAAACATAAATCATGCAAAGATCAATAGCCCTAACATATCTAACACATAGTCCACAGAACTCTCCTAGCAGCATCTATTGTCCTTCAAGCAGTCAAAGCTCATCAAGGAGAGAGCAAGCTTGAGATTACTGATAAGTGCCCAATTTACACAATTTTGGCATATAAAAATGGCACTTATCTGTTATGTTTTTAAGCAATTATCTAATGAAGTTTCCTTATTTTGTAGGTTTTCTAATATATTTTGGTAGATGGATACAAGTAGTATAATTGAAGAATAATCCCATTAAAGAATGGAAGAAAAGGGCAGAATTGGAAAAGAGCTTAAAAAGGAGATTCTGGACGAAGGCATCGCTCAGCGAACAACAAGGAATCGCTCAGCGCTGAAAGATAAATCGCTCAGCAAATATACTGGTATCGGTCAGCGAAAGTACGTCGGCAAGCCACTTGCACTGGCGCCATCATTGAGCCAGCTGGAGCCAACTGGAGCCAGCCAATCACCGAGTGCCGCGTCAGCACCGCCTGCAAAAAGCTTCCGAGCATTTAATGAAGACGCGTAAAAGTATAATCGCTCAGCGATAAAGCGCCGCCGCCCAGCGATTAAGGCTGAATCGCTCAGCGAAGGGACCAAAACCGCTGAGCGACAGACCCCAAATTTTGCCTATAAATAGAGGAGGCCGAGACCACTTCGATTGATTACCCACCTTTTTAGAAGCTTCAAAGGCTGGTTGATGTTGAGAGAGTTAGGAGAGAGTAGTCCTCCAAGCGCAGAGCATTCTCCTAACTTCCGTCAAGGTGTCCGCAGCGCGATCACAGAGCACTCTGGCAGAGTTTTGACACTTCTAATAAGAATGGATGAATGAATTATGGGGCTGGTGGCATGGCTTATATAGCCACGAAATTTGGCCCATTTTTCCCTTTTTGCCGTTGCCAAAATTACCATTATGTCATTTAGAATTTAATTAATTAATTAATTAATTGTTTTGGATAATTATAAGGTCACATCAGGTCACATCAATGAATAATTGTTCTAATATTTTTCTAAAAAATCTGGTGCCATCACGTGGTGAATGCAGATGTGGGGCCCTCCCGGTCCCATTTCGCTCGTGTTTGGTCGCTCGTAGTCCCGGTGCGTCGCGCACAGTCGTCAGAAAAATATTCCGAGCATACCGCTGCGATCCTCTAATTTCCGTTAACATGGAATTGAGTTCAACTAAAGGAATTTGTGAATTTTTCTCCGGAGGAGTATTCTTCACAGATACCTTTAGTACGTTGTTAGGTTCCAGTGACTGCAGACACTCATTCCGCTTGCATTTTCGCCGATAGTTTCGCGATCTCCCAACCTTCCTAGTGAGGATTTGGGGTTAATCTAAGGTGTTTATAGCTTTTTCCCCGGTACTGATTAGGTTTCCAGAGACTTGGGACTCTCTGCTCAGTCCTACTGGCTAAACGGGGCCAAACGGGGTTGTTCTAGTGTCTACGGAATCGTCCGAAACTGAACCGATTTCTGTTTTTCTGACACTTTAGGTTTTTCATCCATCTCTAGGGGTCGAGAGGAATCATTTGAGTGTCAGCAAAATTTATCAAAACCACACAGAATAATTTCTACTGACCTCTACACGTTAACTCATGCAAAGGACTCTACAAACAGTTTTCTAGGGAAAATTTTCACTAAGAAAAGAGTGGGATGTTACACTTAACCATATAAGGGCTTATATGAGTATTTCCCCTGTGAAATCCTTGTTAAGGAAAAAGTGGGATGTTTCAAGGATCGCCACAACGGTCGTGCATTGCCATAGCGCTACCACTACACGACACTGGAACCTACTACCATAGGCCATCCCTAAAAGGATTAGCTACCTAGCCTAGGTGAAGACGTTATGTCTTCACAAAAGAGAGAGAGAGAGAGAGAGAGAGAGAGAGAGAGAGAATGAGCAAGAAACTCTGTGCTTAGGGGAGAATTCTGAAGCTCTAAGCAAGTTGTAGAGTTGTGATGGGAGCTCTATATATAGGCGGAAGAAGGGTCTTCTCTTGTAAGAAGGCTCAATGGCTAAGGTTTTTGGTGACTCTCGTGACTGGTTCCTCCAAATGACATTTACTAAGGTCACTTACTTTGAGCAAAGGTTCTTGACCTGTCTGTCTACTATACCCATTGGCTCCTCCTTATAAGACATGTCGAGATCCACCCTAATGTCTTGTTGAGAAAGAATGTTCTTGTCGTTGGAAATGTACTATCTAAGCATGGACACATGGAATACTAAGTGGACTGCTGCCAAGCTGGGTGGTAGTGCCAACTCATAGGCCACCACATCAACCTTCTTTATGATCTAAAATGGGCCAATGTATTGAGGGTTAAACTTCCACTGCTTACCAAAATGGACAGCCCCTTTCATTGGGGATACTTTCAAGAAAACCTTCTCCCCTACTTCTAACTCCAGGCTACGCTAGTGTTGATGGGCCTGTGACCTCTGTTGCGACTTTGCTGTCAACATTCTTTCTCAAATAAACTTAATCATGTCCATGGTATATTGAATAATATCAGGGGTGATCACGTTCGCCTTTCCTACTTCAAACCAACCAATGGGAGACCTGCAATGTCTCCCAAAGAGACCCTCAAATGGTGCCATCTGAATACTTATTTGGTAACTGATATTATATGCGAACTCCACCAGTGGTAGGTGCTTCTCCCAGCTTCCTCCGAAATCAAGGATACATGCCCTAAGCATATCCTTCAACATTTGAATATTCCTCTATGATTGACCATCAATTTGAGGATGAAACGTAGTACTCATCTCTAGGTTTATACCGATGGCTATCTGAAATGCTCTTCAGAATTTAGCAGTAATTTGTACACCTCTATCAGATATGATCAAAAGTGGTACCTTGTGAAGTTTGACTATTTCCTAAATATAAATTCTCGCATAATCTATATTCTTGAAGGTTGTCTTGACTGGTATGAAGTGTGCTAACTTAGTCATTCTTTCAACTATTTCTTAGATCGAGTCATAGCCTTGGGGGTTCGAGGTAATCCTACCACAAAGTCCATGGTTATTTGTTCCCACTTCTATTTTGGTATAGCTATCTTCTATAACTCTCCCACTGGTCATCAGTGTTCATCCTTAACCTGCTGACACACTAGGCATTTGGACTCGAATATCCCTACGTCCTTCTCCATGCTCTTCCACTAGAAAAGTCCCTTCAGATCTTAATACATCTTCATCATTTCCGAATGGCCTAATAAGATGTACTATGCACTTCCTTCATGACTCTGTTTCTCAACTTGCCAACATCAGGAACACAAAACTATGCTCCCACTTGTAGAACCCCTTTAGAGTCCACAGAAAATTCTGACATTATACCATAGCCTTCTCTATGCTCTATCTCAGCTTTACATCTTTTGTCTGCCATTTCTTAATCTCTTTTAACAAGGACATGTTCTGCATCTTAAGTTTAGCCAAGAATGTCCCCGAATCACTCTCGCCAGATAGAAAGCTGCTCTCCATCAAGTTATGTATCTCAGCTGCCAACTTATGCCACACTAGAGCAATATGAGCTAAACTGCCCTCAAACTTTCTGCTTTAGGCATCGACCATGGCATTGGCCATACCTGAGTGATACTGAATAATAAAATCATAATATTTTAATAGTTTCACCCACTTACGGTACTTGAGGTTCAGATCCTTCTGCTTGAAGATATATTGTAAGCTCTTGTGATTAGTAAAAATCTTGCACGGTTCGCCATACAAGTAATCCCTCCATATCTTCAAAGAAAATATCATAGTTGCAATTTCCAAATCATGAGTGGAGTGATTTTGACATGCTTCTTGATCTTTCTAGATGTGTAGGCAATTACTTGGCCATGCTTGATAAGAACACACCCTAGAGAAACTCTCAAGGCATCACAGTAAATTGAAAACCCACCCAAGCCTGAAGGTAAAAACAACACTAATGCTGAGGTCAAGTTGTTCTTCAACTTCTAGAAATTGTCCTTACATTTTTCCAACTACTGAAACCTTACTTCCTTTTGAGTGAGCTTTGTTAAGGGTGCTGGGATCTTAAAGAAATCCTTCATAAAACATCAGTAATAATTGGCTAATCTAAAGAAGCTACAAATTTTTGATATTGTCCTAGGCCTCGGCCACTGTTGTACTGCCTCTACCTTCTTTGGATCAACCCAAATCCCATCCTTGGAGATTACATAAACCAATAATGCTACTTGATCTAGCCAAAACTCAATCTTAGAAAGCTTGGCATACAATTGGTTCTCCTGCAAAGTTTATAATGCCATCCTCAAATGTTTCTTATGCTCTTCCTTACTCATTGAATACACCAAGATATCATCGATGAAATGGCACAAAACGTGACATGACATGTGACACATTTAACAGTGCCACTTGCCACATTTAATAGCCACGTCATCACTACGTCACCTTCTAATGGCAAGGACTAAAACCTATCAATTTTTTTATAAGGACTAATTCCTAATGAAAAATTTTTCTGCGACCAAACACAATTTTTAATTTTACAAGGACTAAAAACATATATAACCCTAAAATATAATACTAAACTTATGGTTTACGTATGATACTAATAAATGAATTGAAATAAATAATAATAATAATAATAATAATAATAATAATAATAATAATAATAATGAAACTATAAAGATAATGTACAACCTTTACTAAGCTATCTGGAGCATCCTAATAAATATAATGACTAGTAGACCCCACTACAAAGCGGAGCTCACCAATAATGTTGGACCTCAATTGCTACTAGACGAGAGGTTCATTATCTAGATCCTGAACCGTATCTGATAGAGGGGTAAGTTGTCAACTTAGTAGTGAGTACCACCGTACCACGATACCACTTACATAACATATACTGATCAAATAATATATGCACATTTATCTGAAGGTAAATAAATACACAATATAAAGAATTAACTGAATGATAGTTATATAAATATTATGAAAGTATTGGTAACTAAGTATGGTACTGATAAGGGTCGCTATGTAAGACCATCTGGCTCCAATTGAGGGTCAAGGAGAGAACTTAAGAAGAAAAGTTCTAGCACAAGGTGGAACTTAAAGTCTAAAGGAATTAACATCAATAGCTTTGCTTGGAGATCTCTATTTATCGGAGGAGGAGGAGAGCCTCTTCCCCAAGCCATAGCTATAGTGCTAGGGTTTCTAAATTTTTTATGTCGCTGCAATGCCCTTTCGAAGGGCACGGGTCATCACACCCATCTTATGTTGGCAAATTATTTTTTTTTATTTGCGGAAGCTTCTATAGAAAAAATTGATGAAATCCAATCTTGCCTTAACTTGTTCAGCTCAACCTTGAGATAGAAAATCAATAGTGACAAGACCTCCATTGTGTTTTCTAAGAATGTGAAAGATGGCACCAAGCGTGGAATAACTGATAAGATTGGATTCAAAGAGACTGATGACACTGGAAATTATCTTGGTGCCAACATAACAAATGGCATAAAAAAGATGGGGTACTTTAAGAACATCTAAGCTTAAAAGGTGGAAACCGCAATGCCTTTCCATTACTTGTAGAGTAAACCTTGCCCATTCTACTTTGAGCTTGATGCTTTACTACAACATGCAACATACAAGAGTATCAAAGGGTATATCCCCCGATGTGGAAAATATGCAGAGTGGCTTTATATGGGGAAGTACAAACCAACAAAAGAAAATGCACCATATAAATTACGAGACTCTTTGTTTGCCGAAGGAAAGAGGAGCCCTAGGTTTCAAAAATTGTGCTATTATTTCCTCGTGAAAATTCTCTGGGAAATGATTGTCAACCCTCATTCCATCTGGGCAAAAATTCTGAAATGCAAATATGGAAGAGGCCTCAATATTATTAATGACACACGAAAGTGGCTACCTTAGACTCGCCTTTCCTGAAGGACCTCTCTGCCGTTTGGACCAAATTTAGGGCCAATATTGGTTTCTCTATGGGAAATGGCCAGAGTATAGGCTTTTGGAAAGACTCCTGGGTTGATGAAGAAAACATCCTCAAAGACAAGGTTACAACGCCTCTCAACATGGATTTGAATGGAAAAAAATGGCTAACTATGTTGATGAAAATGGTAGATGGATGCTTAATAATATTGCTCAATGGGTGAACAATGACGTACTTCTTATGATCAATGCCGTGCTACCACCTTGTAAAGATGCTTGTAAGGATAGAATCTAGCCTTCTGCTAATGGAACCTACAATGTGAAGATCGCCTATGCTGCTTTGAATAACTATGGGGGATCCCCTATAACTCTCCTGCTAACTGCCTACTTCCATGGTAGCAAGCAATGCTCACAGGGCTGCTATTCGTTGTGTCGAGTTACATTTAGCCTGTATTCTTACCTTTGCAAATACCTTATATAGTAAATTATGGACCAGTTGAAAAATTCTTTCTTTTATAGTATCAGTTTGTAAACTAGGAGTCGTGCGTGATTTAGAGAACACATATAACAACAGTCGCTATAAGTTAAGGGTAACTGTAGTAGAACATAAAGAGTATATGTGCATATATACATAAATACAACCAAGGTCCAACATAAGTACACATCGTCATAATAATACATATGTACACAAAATGTATCTAAGTCCGAATACACAAATCAAAACATATATTCTCCTCGCATCATCATTGTCCCTGTGGTCTTGACTTTAAATCAGTTGTCAATCCAACCGCTCTGCATACCTGGGTCCATAACCGAGTGGGTGGGGGTGAGAATTCTCAGTCCTCAATGGGGTTCCTTAGCACTAACTACTGTTCATTTACTCGGGTATCCTCCAGGCCGCTCAGGAGATCTCTAAGTGATCATGCATACTACTAAGATCCTACTGATTATCATCTTGTCCTAGAATCCTGAACAGCTTTATCTATGTTACTATGTGATCAGGGGAACTAGTCTTTCTTATCTAGGTTCTCGTGCTTTCTACTCTTAACCATCGTTCATAACCACATAACATGTATGCTGACAGACACAACTGATCATCACGCATATGTTGCGCAGTAAACCTTCTACCATGCTTGCCAGGCACGGGACATTTCATAGTATCTATGCAATAGGTCATCATGCCAATAAGGCACGGATTTCAATGCATGTTCTCATCTTATTCATCATATCTTTCCTCATAACTTTTCCTATTCCTGTGTCCCAGTACTCCCTCGTACACCTTGGGACTTGTCTCCTGGTGGTGTACGACCTGCCTTCTCTGTCTATTTCCCGGGCAAACATGACTCCACCCCTACTCTTGGGTGGCGAAGGGCCGCCTTCATGGCTAAGCTGGAAGCGGACCATATCATAACCATACTCATCACATCATAATCTGTTCATCTCTTTATCACATGTCATGCGTCTCATCTTTCTTTTCTCTCATATGCACATTTATCTTTTCTCATCATGCTCTTATTCTTACATTTCATTCTCAACTTTATTCATTACTCATTCATTAAACGACAATCTCTAGTGGTCTATCCTCATGATGCATGCTTTAACATAACACAATCATTTCTCATTTACTCACATAAACAACTTTCTAGGGCTCTAGGCTTGTTAGAAAAGCTCAAAACTCCAGTTTTTCAGCACTACTTCGAGTGACAAAGCCTCATCATTCGAATGCCTCGAAAACTTAGTTTTTTTTTTGAAAATTTGGTGTCATTCGAATGACTAGGGTTTGGTCATTCGAATGAATCCTGAAATTTCTTTCATTCCACTGAGCTGGGGTTTCAATCGATTGAAAGCTCACAGAATTCTTTCATTCGAATGAAATTCGCATTCATTCAATTAAAAGCTGAAAATTCTTTCATTCGATTGAAATCTGTTTTCATTCGATTGAAAGCTAAAAATCGCCAGTTTCGTAAAAGTTCTCCGAGGCTTCGCTGTAACTTTTCCCAAACAGTATATTTTTGGGTTCCAATCAATACAGTTAAATTTTCCTAACATACGAACTACTCAAAATCATTTTCACAACTTAACCTCTATATTTTTCACATAATGCTTTCTAAATCAGGTACTCAAAAATACACATATAAAATCATATATCAATCCACATAGACAGTAGGCTTAGGGTTACCCATTTTCCAGGCGCGATAGGAAGTTGTCAGAAACGACTCCCGAGAGTTTTAGGATGATCCTACTATTTTTCCTGAGTCCGATAGAGTAATCGTCGCATGCACAAACGGACAGAGTAACAGCATAGCAGATGAAAATTTTATGGAAAATGGCACTGAGGCCGTGGGATTATATAGGCACCAGGGGGTGGCCTTTAGCTTCCGTGAAAAGCTTTGCTTTTTCACTTCTTTTCCCTTTTTTTTTCAAAATTATCTTTTAGGTTTAATTACCTTTTTGCCCTTCCTTTAATTTTTATTTCCTTTTATATCCTAAATTCGTTTTTTCCCTTTTTGCCCTTTATCCTTTTAATTTTTCCCCTTTTGTCCTTTTCTTTATTTTTTTTTCTTTATTTCCCTGTTACTATCGTGGGAATAAATTCCCAAACCAGGTCACTTTATTTTGCGATCATGTTTGATCGTGTTTTGTCATTTTTTCCTCGTGTTCGGATATCCTAAAAATATTCCGCGCACGTATCCGCGATCTACTAATTTCATGGATCCTAGAGGTATGTCCGGATAAGATATTCATGAATTTATTACCCGGAGAGTAATTTTCACAGATACCTTAAGTGTCTACCGAAATTCTGTTTTTTCTCAAAATTTGGCACGGACCTGGTGGCACTCTGCGAGATCAGGAAACAATTACTTGACTGGCGTTTGGAAGCAATTAATGTTCTAAATAATTTTTTCAGTCCAAATAATTGCCTCTGATGTGCTTTTAATTAAGAAAAAATTGGGATTTTCGCGAAATTTCCGTAAGGGGAAAATTCAGGATGTTACATCCCCCAACCCATTATGGAAACAAATTTGTAAATGGAAGGGACTGCAAAGGATGAGGGTATATTCATGTGGTAGGCTACTCACAATAGATTCCTAATTGCAGATTGGAAATGTAGATTCTTTGGACGCAATCCAAACTATCATATTTGTTGTGGCAACCAACGGGGGTTGGTCCAAGTGGTAAGCGGCTTAGGATCGCTTAAGGAAGGTCCTCAGTTCGAGACCTTGTGTACCCAGTCATCCCGACTAGGAGAATACAGGGATCACTACCAGAGACCCAACAGTTTGTCCCTGTACATCCTCATATATTCATGATTTTTTAATTGTAACCTTGAAAACTAGATTAGTCTAAACATGTCCACTAATGTCAGTTCTCATGTTAATCTCAATTGGTAAGACATCGTCCTAGATGCCTGTTGGAACCTCAAAGGATGGAGGAATAAAGAGATTCACAGGGATCACTACCAAAGACCCAACAGTTTGTACCTGTACATCCTCATATATTCATGATTTTTTAATTGTAACCTTGTAAACTAGATTAGTCTAAACATGTCCACTAATGTCAGTTCTCATGTTAATCTCAATTGGTAAGACATCGTCATAGATGCCTGTTGGAACCTCAAAGGATGGAGGAATAAAGAGATTCACAGGGATCACTACCAAAGACCCAACAGTTTGTACCTGTACATCCTCATATATTCATGATTTTTTAATTGTAACCTTGTAAACTAGATTAGTCTAAACATGTCCACTAATGTCAGTTCTCATGTTAATCTCAATTGGTAAGACATCGTCATAGATGCCTGTTGGAACCTCAAAGGATGGAGGAATAAAGAGATTCACAGGGATCACTACCAAAGACCCAACAGTTTGTACCTGTACATCCTCATATATTCATGATTTTTTAATTGTAACCTTGTAAACTAGATTAGTCTAAACATGTCCACTAATGTCAGTTCTCATGTTAATCTCAATTGGCAAGACATCGTCATAGATGCCTGTTGGAACCTCAAGGGATGGAGGAATAAAAAGATTCACAGGGATCACTACCAGAGACCCAATAGTTTGTACCTGTACATCCTCAAATATTCATGGTGTTTTAATTGTAACCTTGAAAACTAGATTAGTCTAAACATGTCCACTAATGTCAGTTCTCATGTTAATCTCAATTGGCAAGACATCATCCTAGATGCCTGTTGGAACCTCAAGGGATGGAGGAATAAAAAGATTCACAGGGATCACTACCAAAGACCCAACAGTTTATACCTGTACATCGTCAACCAGGTGGGAAATCAACTGGTCATCCACCATCACCCCAGCACGCAGACCGCTAGTCGAAGAGAGGATGTTCTAATCAACTGGCACTTCTTAAGACCAAGTTGGATGAGGATGTGGAGGATTAATCAAAAATGACCAAGGAAAATTCATATAAGGTTTTTGCTATCACATCAGCAACTTTTTACCCATCAAAGCTAACATGTGGGGAGCTCTCAAAGGTCTCTAATTAGCGTGGGAAAATGGAAATCACATTATCCTTGACTTAGATTCACAGGCGCTTTACTCTGTCCTATCCAAAAAGGAAGTCATAATCCATCTCCCCTGCAACTTGGTGCTCTCCATCAGTAACTTGCCATCTAAAAGTTGGGACGGTAAAATCTCCCATGCTTATAAAGAAGGAAACATAAGTGTTGGCTAGCTTGCCAATGTTAGCCTTGACCTTAGCTTAGGCCTCCATTTTTGGGCCAAACCCTTCCAGGCTTAACCCAAACCCTTTGTGATGATGTTAGTGGGGTCATTTTGCCTCGAAATGTGTAATCTTGGTCTAGTTTGTTTCTTTGGGCTCCAACCCCATTCCAATACCCAAAAAAAAAAAGTCATCACAAAAAATTGGGGTGGAGTGCAATTTTATATATAATTTATAGTATAGTGTAATTTTGACAAACCTCAACGGTGATTTATTGATTTACCCTCTTAAAATTTATTTTATTAATGAACCCTAAAGTCTAAAAAATTCCCAACTCTCTGCGTAAACAACTCATAATATATACTAGGGGTGTCAAAACGGGCGGGCCCAGCCCATTTAAGCCCGCCCGTTAAGGCCCGCGGGCCTAAACGGGCCGGGCCAAAAATATGCATATTTTTCAAGCCCGGCTCGTCTATGGTCAGTTCGCGGGCCTAAACGGGCCTCCCGCCAGCCCATTTATTTTTTTAAAAATATTTAAAAATTTTAAAAAGTTCAAAAAAGTGTAAAAAAAAGTTCAAAAAAATTCAAAAAATTCAAAAAAAATTATTTAAAAATTATTTATAAAAAATTCACGGGTAAACAGGCCAGCCCGCTGGCCAAACGGGTCGGGCCTAAACGGGCTGGGCTTAAACGGGCCGGGCCAATGTTTTTTCAAATTTTCGCGGGCCTATTTTTTGTATGTAAAGCCCGTCCATTTAACCGAGTAAACGGGCCGGGTAAACGGGCCGGGCCCATTTTGACAGCCCTAATATATACGCGCCTCTCTCTCTATCTACATAATAAACTATGTTATTACGTGTGCATTTACCTTAATCATATAAATATATGAATATATGATGTTAACATATTAAATATAAGTATTACAATTATTGATATACATATTACTATTTGGTAGGTCGTTTGTGTAGCTATGATTTATTATGATTACTATTCATTTATTAAATAATGATTGCAATTTATATTATTATTGTTATTATTATTATATTAATAAAATTTAAAATAATTATTAATAATTATTATTAAAGTTGACATTTTAATACTAAACAAATTATATAAACACTTCTCAAACTTAGTTTCTTCATAAAAATAACGTAATAAATTAACAAATTAAACAAAATTATTTAACTATTTTTAGATTAAAATAATAAATTTAAATAAAATTATGAAGGATAATTAAAAACAATATGAAGTTATTATTTTAATTGTCAAATAACATAAAAGGGTATTTTAGAGAAAGTAAATAAAAGTTAGATAATGAGGAAGAGACGAGATTTTGGAATGACAATAGCCACTCCAGATGGGTTTTATTTTAGAAAGTATAGTCTTTCCCAACTAAAATTAAATTTCTAGTTCCATTCCTGAATATTACGTTCCTTTATATTTATATATATTATTATTTTTTTCTTTATATAATGTTCTTTTGGTTTGATCGATTGAAGAATCAAAATGATAAAATAAAAAAAATAAAAAAAAGTTTATCTCTTTCGTACTAGAGAATTAAACTAATGACATTTATATTATTTAATAATATATATGAAGCCTTTTAAACTGTCTTCTTCCGTCTAATTACTCTTTCCTTTATCCCTCGATCGCTTCTTAATTTATATATTGATGAGTGATTATGGTGGTGATACACCGACTCCCATAATATCTTGTAGGACATAGCACTTGCGAAGTCATTGATGAGACCTTATCCCAAATTCGTCGATGATGAATTGTTTGAAAAAGAAACGTCGTTCAGCAAGGAGGGATTTGGAAAAGTGGCAAGGGTTTACATAATGAGCGACCAAGACCGAACGATGGATGAGGAATTTCAAAAGTGGATGATTGATCTGCATCCACCAAATGAGGTTAAAAGGATTGATGGATCTGATCACTTTCTGATGTTCTCTACTCCCATACAGTTATTCTCATGCCTTCAAGAGATTTCACACAAGTACTATTAATTTAATTTGCTTTGTCAATTTGGGAACATGTTGTATAAGACATGATTATATATTGGCTTTTTCATGTGCCGTTCTGCATAATATGCACTTAATTTGGATAGCTCTCAAGTCTATGATTTCTAGCAACTCTTACCAACTGTAGTTCAACGGGGAAAAGAAAAGGGGACAATACGTTTAATGCGAGTTGAATAATTATCTTTTCCGTTATGTACATTAGGTAATTGAGAAGAGAGTTCGCAAAAGATATTCATTTTGTTCTTTGAAAGTGTAAGCTTGAGTCACTTTAGTCTTTGAAATTCAAAATTTGACTTTTTAATCCTTGAAATTGTACGTTGTAGGTCAAATTAGTCTATCAATTTATTAACATTATTGTATTGTCACATTTTCGTTGATTTATCACATTAAACGGGACAATAACAGCAATTGAAACTGTGAATGAGTTGTAGCTGCACTTGAAACTGCAAATGAGATCAGCAGAATAGTTATTGTGGTAAATGAAGCTGCAATATCAACTACGATATGTAGCTTCAAGTGTTGTCAATTTCAGTCTTTAGTGTTGCCACACAGTCTCTGTTGTTATCACATTCTCATTTAATGCGAAAAATTAATGAAAACATAGCAATACACTGCCATTTATAATTTTAAGGATTAAAAAGTCTGATTTTAAATTTCAATAATCAAAATAATTCAAGCTTACACTTTCTATAATCAAAATGAGCATTTCCCCAAAGGGAAAAAAAGGTTGATACTTTCAAGTTTCAACATTTCTTTGTACATAATTAAAGGAAATTATTTATAAACTTAAAACTAAATCTTGTAAATTATTTATAAATTTGAATCATACTAATTTGGTTTACAAGTGGGCATCGAACTCACAAAGGAAAGTTCCCCCTTTAGTTAGGTGAAAACAACTTTAACACATCATCTTAAAACATACTTTTATATGATGAAATTTAAAAATATTTGGTAGGACATGCAATAAAGATGATATGACTTATTTTTATTGTGTGTTCTAAAAAATGATATGTTATACTTATGTTGTCCCCAAAATTTCTCAAGGACAATTCAATTGTAAACCCATGTGATATCACAAATTATAAATGATAGGTGTATAACTTAGGTATTTGAAAAAGTTGTAAATGTATAATTACTTATTACAATTGCAATAATAGCTTATTTTAGTAATCACTTTTTATAATTGATTATGTCACAAATTAATTTATGTTTGGTTACTTCAATTGAAATTGATATTAAACTAATATGGTTTATTTGGATTTTATACAATTTGTTTTAATGGTGAAATTACCAAAAAGAGTACTATTCTGACCTGTGAACACGAGGTGATGTGTATGGGGGGTTGTTGATCACTTCTCTTGGCAAGTGCGAGCTCCACCTAGATTGTGCAATGTCAATGGTGGACTTGCAAGACACTCTAATGCTTAAGTCAGAACACGAGTGTGAATTATGGAGTTTGGGATCAATAGCATACCTGAGCTTAGCATTGTGCGCCCCTTCTTATAATGTAGGTTGTTACTCAATGTACGCGGATATAGCAACAACGCTTTACTTTTTAACAAAATGAAATTAATTCAATTTCTTGAATTTGTTTAATTTAAATCAGAGAAGTGGAAGATGAACACAAGTGTTGTGATTCAAATAAAAAACACAAAACAAAAACAAATTAATTATTCTAGCCAAAGATTGAATATATACCCAAGCATATAAACACATTTGTTAATGTTTATTAACTAGAACAATTTAAATTAAAACTTTTATAAAACAAAACACAAAATGAAATGTTTGAAGAGAAAGCTTGAATGGTAAAAAGAGAAGGGAAGAAAAGTGAGACACAAAGGATTTATACTAGTTCGATCTAACCACTTATCCACGTCCAGTACCAAAGCAAGCTTAGGATTTTTTTTCACTATATAAACAATTTTCTGCAAGTACTTTTGAACCTTTACAAATTGCACAATCCTTGCACTCTCACGGTGTCCCCAACGTAGTGTTTGGATTAGCCCAAGGGTTACTCACCCTTCGAAAGTTTTCCATAGCACTGATAACTCTCCAATTAGAATTCTTTTTTCTTGCTAATTCATGTATTTTTTAGGCATTTTAGTTGCATAACAGGTTGCATTTGCATGCATTCATTAGAATTTCACTTAGGTTTCATAAACTAACAAATTAGGCATGTTAGGTGGAAATAGGTATTTTTGAGTGTTTTTCAAGTGCAATATGCCTATTGAAGGAAGCCACAAAGGATTAGGAAGCTTAAGATCCAAGAAAAGTAAGAAATACGAAGAAAAAGGCTCCAGAGAGCGCTCCAACACCACTAAGAATGCTCTAGAGGACAATGAGGCACAGAAAATTGCGTCTCATGGATTTACAAAGGTCGCTCGAGCAGAACTTATGCCCACTCAAGCGAGTGGCCTTTGTCAAGGGCTGGTTCCCTTAACAACTCAATAATAAATCCACACCCTAACCTAAGGAGAATACTCCTATTTATAATAGTTTTTATTCCTAATTTAACTCCTAAACGCCATTAAGATAATAACTTGATAAATGCTAACAATTAAAAATAAACTAATAAAGATAAAAAAAAAAGGATAAACTAACTAGGTAACTTCCTTATCTTTTCAGTCCCGCCTAGAATAAACTTTCCATGTTAAGGGCTTATCTTTTATCCTAACATGTACTGTGTATTTCTCTCAACTGGAATTTCTTTTATGCAGCCTTTTCTTTTTCAATGTTTTTTCAAGAGGCTATGTAATTAAGTTAGTATTGAGTCAACATGCATACTGATTTCATTGGAGCAGGTTGCTTGAATGGTGGAGGTCAAATTAGACCAACCAAGGGGCAACCTCCAAAAAAATTGAGCCAGTTATTAGAAACTGTTTACATGCAAAATGTAAGTATTGTTGCATAGTACCTGATAGTTTTGGTGTCACTCTCTTTACAAGTTAGACTTGCATATACATGTATGGATGTCTATACGTTTGGTAATAAGATTTAAACATTCACTAGTGACCAGGATTTTACTAGGACAACCAGAATGCTATGTTCAACCATGTTTTGTCGACCTTGTTTTGGCGCACTGATTTGTTGTGAGCGAATATTATCCTTGATTATTGCTATTGTCAAATGAACCTTTGGATATCAAAGATGATGTTTTTCTGATGTAGTTTTGGATAATTGTGAGGGGATAAATAGTAAAATAAAAAACTGAATTAAATTTTATCCCAAAAAATAAAAAGAATTAACTGTTCAAACAATTAATGGGTTGTTGCATCAAATTTGGTCAGTTTTTGTATAATTTAATTGAAGAGATCTGTTTGTCCCCTTTCAACAATTCGAGAATTATATTTATCAGTGACTGATTTATATTTCTGTATGTGTGCTAGGTTTGCGTGGCAGAACCATTCGACAATCCCATTGTAAGGGGCTTATATGACAAGTGGCTTGACCAGCCTGGTTCTGAGAAAGCTAGGAGACACATTGACACGCAATACCATCCTGTTGAGAAAAGTATTACTTCTCATGTACATAATTAATCAGGTCTTTACTCTCCCCTTTACATAGGTTGGAACAGAATTCAATAAAACAGAAGGTTAGAAGAGAACTTTCCTTATTTTTTCTTCCCGTAAATGTGTGGTATCAGTTGGAAGAGCCCTTCAATCCCTATGCCCTATCCTATGACTCCACGTGGTGTTGGAAATTTATATTTCCAATATTTGTGGGCTCATATTCGACAACAGTTATATTAGTTATTTATCATAAATGGCTTAATTTTGGTGATCTAATTGTTTGGTTAAAAGCCTGTTAGACTTAAAGAAAATGAATGTGGACTTAATGGGTAGATATCAGTGTTGGCCCATCAGGGGATAATGGGAACCCTTGTGAGCTTAAATACGCCAGGAACGGTTATGGTCCCCAAACACACCAAACCAGAAAACGTTTCACTTCTCCCCATCTGAAGAGAAACAAAAAGTCCCATTGAAGAACTAAGGAGGTTTGGTTGAGGAAGACCACGAAACCAATGCTCTCGTTCATGATCAGTTGTACCAAGGGACTCCTATCGCTAAATCATGGATAAAGGTATTTATGTAATCCTCTAATCCTTGATAATCTGATATGATGTAAATGGTAAATTCTAACATGTGGATATGTTTGCATATGTGGAGTCATCAATTTTGGTATTAACAGATTTTTTTATTTTATTTTATTTTATTTTTATATGTCTATATATTTAGTTATACTAAGAAGGACAGACACTTCACAAGACTACAGTGTTCCCGTGTCCGACACACTGCGGACACTGACACATGAAGACACTCGTTCGCACACGTGTCGCCCTTGTCCGAGCTATATTCTATCGTTTTTTGAGCAGCGTCCATACTATGTCCGAGCAAAAAAAGATTTTAAATATTAAGTAATTTATAGTAATATGTATACTTAGAAAATTAACAAGTATTGGCACATGAAAATATCTTGAATATTCCATATATTTTAAATTTTTTTAGAAAGTGCTAAAAATTAGTAGTTTGATATCAATGAATTTATTAAAATATTATTTTAAATATTTAGTTTTATACTTATATATGTCTTGTGTTTTGTAAAATTTTGAAATTGGTGTATCTTGTGTTGTGTCATGTTTCGTGTTAGTGCTTCTTAGGTTATGCCCATTTGGATTTGGAGTGGAAAAAATCACTCAAATATTTATAGTACACCATCTCGACTCTTGTTTATTCGTGCGCTGTATTATTTGTAGGATATGGGGGCTCAATACAAGATTCCTTGACCGCTATCTTTTGTGTAGCTAGGCACTAGATATTTGTTAGTGATGTAGTGTTGGTAGAAATCTAATTAAGAGGATTGTTTTCCTTCACACGTTTCATGTGGTGGAGGTTGTTAAACCGTGGTTAGGGAGGGATTAAGACGTGTCCCTGAACCATGTTTTGAGAAAGGTCAACTCATGCATTGACTTCTTGACCAAGACTGGCGCTACGGAAAAGGGAGTCAACTGTTATGTGCGAGCCTCCCTTGGCATCATTCACTTCTTTGTGCGGACTACACGAGAACCCTCCATGTGAGGTTGTAACATTTCTGTCTTAGGAGCCCCACTTTGCACTATTAAGCTCGCTTCTCTGTATGGACTACATGAGCACCGTTTATGTCAGGCTCTAGAGTTTGTCTCTTCTCTGACGGTTAGACAAAAAAAGAAAAAATATTCTCCCTTTGAAGTTCTTGAGGCATTGGTTTGCTATTGCTGCCCCTTGTCCTTGATGCAGAATTTTCATAGAGTAATCCACCACGCTCACACGCTGACGGACCGTACATTCTAGAATATTGTTCTACGGCTACTTCACCATCACAGGCCTTTTTCGAAAACTAATTGCAGCCCTAGAGTGGTTTGGAAATAGTTTCATGTCTAGAGTAGTCTTTTTGTGGAAGTGTCAATGTGAAACAATTATTGCAAATCCCTCTTCTGTCAAGAATCTTGCCACTTGTTAGCATATTAAAAAAGAGTGAATTGTAGAGTAGTCACTTCTTTCAGACATGCCAACGCATGGTGGGAGACATGTTCTACCACGTGTAATTTAATTACGTAATTGCCAAAAAGAACCTTGTAGGTTATGAGTTAAACATTCTGTCTTCTGATATGTTTTGGGTAATTTGTTATGGAGTTGTGATATGATGACCACGAACTCACATAAGTGTGAGGCACGTTGTCGAATCTGTTCGTAAGTAATTCGTATAGGGTACGAGGTTACCTGAACGGGTAAGGAAAGCGCCTTGACGGAAGCTCTAAGTCTGAGGGCGAAGGCTTCGAGCGGGTTTAGACGCTCGGACGAAAGCTCCGAGCGGGTTTAGAGGCTCGAACGAAAGCTCCAAGCGGGTTTCTCTCGGAGAGAGTGTGGCGGCGGGGTCTACCTACAAAGGCATTCCGACGCTCAAGTAAGTACAAGCATTAGGAGAATTCTCTAAGAGGGGAATGAGAAGTACCTGTAACCTAAAGAGGTTGTGTGCTTTTATAGATGAGCTTAGAATGCAAAGATAGAGGTAAGATAGAGATAAAACGAGGGGAGTTTACCTATCCGTTCCCCGGCTTATCTTTTCCCGCTTATCCAGGAGTTGGTTGTGGATTGGGGAGAAGAGGTCGTTGCTACCTCCGCTTAGCCTTGTTGGGCCGAACGGTGTTCGGAACTTTTGGGCTTGCGACCTTCTCCTCCTCTAAGCGCCATGAGGCTCCCTCTCTTTGGGCCGGTCTAACCAGGTGGGGAGGGCCTCTTCTGCTCCTTGGTGGGTTGGGCCCTTTGGTCCTTTTAGAGAATGTGAGCTCCTCTCCCTCTTAGAGGATTAGAGCTCTCTAACCCTGGTCTTTAGCCCGTAACATTACCCCCAGCACAAGCTTGCTATTTTACTGGCGAGCGTTGTGCTTTTGTTTTTTTTTTGGGTCTCGTAGCTTGCTTGATTGGTCGTATCTTTCTCTTAATTTTGCGGTTTCATCGGTACTTTAATAATGTCATTTGCAATTTTTTTTTGTTGGACTTTGTTGCCCCTATTGTATTTTCTTTGACTTTTTGTTCTGAGAGTTTCTCAAAAATAATTTGATATATTTTACTTCCCCTTTTAGAAATATCTCTCCTCATTTTACTTTCTCGCCCTCTCCACTTTCTTCAAAAAATTTCAACTTTTTCCCTATCCCTTCTTTCTTACTTTCTTTCAAAAAATTGCAAACACTCCCCCCTCTCCCTTTATTACTTTTGGGGGGGGGCGTATGACCCGGGAGCTGGGAATATTTGGGGGTGGGTTAGGGGGCGGTCACATGACCGGCTTGGGGGATTTATTTTTATTGTTTTATTTATTTAAATTTTTATTTATTTTGGAGGGGTCGTATGACCCTGGGAGTAATATTAGGGGTGGGGGACCGGTCATATGACCGGCCTAGGGGACTTTTTTTTTTTGACCGGCCCT
>QANU01008669.1:59434-87529 GCA_003254905.1 Nissolia schottii
ATATATATATATATATATATATATATATATTTGTTGGCCATGGCTTTTGTTTGAGAAATATCTTCTTTTGATTGACCCTTAGGCCTTTTTTTTTTTTTGGGAAGGAAGTTCTTCCTTGTATGAGTAACATGTAGAATGTAGAAAAGTAAGAAAACTTTATTGATGAATGGGTTGTGTATTGTTTAGCATTTGGGCCGGTTAAAAACCCTCCAGGAAAACCTGGGTCAGAAAAAGAGTACCCTCCTGCCAAGCTTCTTTCTATGAAATTAGATGTAAAATTTGTTGTTCCCTCCTGGATTTTTACCGAGTTGTATTTTTTCAAGTTCTTCCTCGGGCTAAGGTTGCTCCTCTTGTCGATCTCGAACGTCGAGGTCTATTACCATCGTCTCATCTCTGACTCCCATACTTTCTTCTGCAACTTTTCTTTTCTGACCGACCTCCAAGCTGGCTTGGCAGCACCTTCTTGATAGTAGTTGGTCAGCCTTTACTGTGATGACTTCCCCTTTGTCTGAGGGGAACTTCATTGCTAAGTGGAGGGTAGATACTACAGCTCCTAACTTGTTAAGTTTCTTTCAGGCAATTATGGCGTTATATGCTGATGGCCGATCAACTACCAAAAAGTTTACCGTTTCTGTCTGGCTGTTGGGCTTTGCCCTGAACGTGACATGTTGTGTGGTGTAACCGTCTGGGTCTATCCTCTCTCCTGTAAAACTGATGAGCTCTGATCGATGGATCTTTAAATCCGATGGGCCTAACCCTAATTTGTTGATGGCGTCCCGAAAAAGGATGTCTGCTGAACTACCCTGATCAATCAAGACCCTCTTTACCTCGGCATTAACCATGATGACAGATATAATCATCGCATCATCATGGTCAGGTGTGACTCCCTCCCCGTCTTCATCGGTGAACACGATAGTTGGCATCGGGGGTAGCCTTAGGGGGGTTAGATTGCGGGTGGACACGTGCATCACCTCTTTGAGGTGTTTTTTCGGTGCTGATTTGGATTCTCCCCCGCTCGCGAATCCTCCTGAAATAGTGTTAACAGTCCCGAGGGGTATACTCCCTTCACTGTTGGTGTTATCAGGGGAGTCGAGGTCTTTGTCTCTTCTTCTTCTTGTGTTCCTTTTGTCCGTCTCAGAGTCAGGGGACCTTCACCTATTAGGCTTTTTACCGCTGCTCTTGACAAACTATGCCATGATGCTTCTTTCTTCTCTGATGATCTCCTCTAGTGCTTCTTTTAAGTAGATGCAATTGTCGGTTTTGTGGCAATGAGATTGGTGAAACTCACAAAATGGTAATTTTTTTCCTTTGGGAACGTTCCTCAAGGGGCGAAGCGTCGGAAGGTGGACGACGTTGACGATCTCCTTCAAGATTTGAGAGGCGGTTGTCGTTAATTCAGACCAGCTTCGAAACTTGCCAGGGTTTGGTGGACGCTCATCCTTCTTTGGTTGGTCCTGGTTCGGCTTGCCAGGCGGGTTGAAGTCTTTTCTCTGTAGGGATTTTCTTCCCTCTTCCCTGTTGATGTGTACTTCTACTCTTCTGTTAAATTCTTCGAGTGTCTTTGGTTCTTGTCCAAGACTTCTTCTGAGAACGGGGTCCCTGGGCGGATTCCAAAACAAAGTGCTATCAACCTTTGTTCGACAGTGATGTTTTCTACCAGGTTTGCTTCCTTGGCGAAACACTCCAAGTAATTGCGCAAGGACTCATTCTCTCCTTGGTTAACGCCCAAGAGGCCATTGGCTGTCTTGGGTTGTCTTTTGCTGGTGGTGAATTGTAGCACGAACTTCTGGGAAAGGTCTTCAAAACTTGTGATTGACCTTTTAGGTAGGGAGAACAACCACTTCTCTGTTGGTCTTGCGAGGGTTAGTGGGAACGCCCTACAAAGGACGACATCGGGTGCTTGCATCAACCAGGTTTTGGACTTGAATGCCGTGAGGTGCTCCTGTGGGTCTGACGTTCCATCATAGGCTTTTACAGTCTGAGGGAGCGTGAAGTTCTTTGGCGGGTTAACGCGAAAAATTTCGTCGGAGAACGTGCTGTCGTTCAGGACGGATCCTTCATTCCTCTGTTGCTCCTCGGAGCCTCGGGTTGGGTCCAAGTGGATGGAACCTTTAGAGTCTGAATCTACAGTCCATCTTGGAGATTTTTGTGTCGGTTGTGCCGCTCATGGTGGCTCGTGCGTTGGGAATGCCGAGATGGGACTGGGGAGTGTCGTCGAGGAAGACTTCTGCTTCGTTGCTTTGGGAAAGGAGTTCTGTTGGACTTCCTCCATTTCGGGGCTGGAGATGGGGTCCTCTTTCTGTTCCTGACGTGCTGGGGGGTAGGGGACCTTTCCCGAGTTTAGGGCCTAGGGTGGTCCTTACGCTGCAAAGAGGTAAGTCCCCTATTGTCCCCCCTTTGATCTTCATCCCGTCGCTCCTTTTTCCTGGGTTTGTCTCTCCGCTCCAAAGCTTTGAGACGTCGTTCTTACTGTTCGATGAGGTCTCAGAGCTCGAGGATAACCTCGTAGGGATCCGTGTTGTTTTGAGAATTTGGAATAACTACCTGGATGGGATCTGTCGTCCACTGGGTTCTCGACGATCTACATCGTTTTCCCCTGTTATGGATGCAGGTAGTCCATCCCGAGTGTCAAGTTCCTAGTGCTGCGAGTTCCCGACTTCCCCTCGAAGGATCCCCTATCGGACATGGATGGGAGAGGGGTTCACAGCGATGTTGTTGGCTTCCATCAGCGCACCAGTAGAGGGGGGTAGGCTGACACTTACGAGATAGTATCACAGTTCCCACAGAAGGCGCCAATGCTCATAAGTAATTCGTATAGGGTACGAGGTTACCTGAACGAGTAAGGAAGGCACCTTGACGGAAGCTCTAAGTCTGAGGGCGAAGGTTCCGAGCGGGTTTGGAGGCTCGGACGAAAGCTCCGAGCGGGTTTAGAGGCTCGGACGAAAGCTCCAAGCGGGTTTCTCTCGGAGAGAGTGTGGCGGCGGGGTGTACCTGCAAAGGCACTCTGACGCTCAAGTACGCACAAGGATTAGGAGAATTCTCTAAGAGGGGAATGGGAGGTACCTGTAACCTAAAGAGGTTGTGTGCTTTTATAGATGAGCTTAGAATGTAAAGATAGAAGTAAGGTAGAGATAAAGCGAGGAGAGTTTGCCTATCCGCTTCCCGGCTTATCTTTTCCCGCTTATCTAGGAGTTGGTTGCGGATTGGGGAGGAGAGGTCGCTGCTACCTCCTCTTAGCCTTGTTGGGCCGAACAGGGTTCGAACCTTTTGGGCTTGCGACCTTCTCCTCCTCTAAGCGCCATGAAGCTCCCTCTCTTTGGGCCGATCTGACCAGGTGGGGAGGGCCTCTTCTGCTCCTTGGTGGGTTGGGCCCTTTGGGCCTTTTAGACAATGTGAGCTCCTCTCCCTCTTAGAGGGTTAGAGCTCTCTGACCCTGGTCTTTAGCCCGTAACAGAATCCATCATGATGAATTCCACACTTACATGGATAAGATTATGAAAGAATTGTTTACATGAAAAATGTAAGTATTGTTGCATAGTACCTGCTAGTTTTGGTGTCACTCTCTTTACAAGTTAGACTTGCATATACATGTATGGATGTCTATATGTTTGGTAATAAGATCTAAACATTCACTAGTGACCAGGATTTTGCTAGGACAACCAGAATGCTATGTTCAATTACCATGTTTTGTTGACCTTGTTTTGGCGCACTGGTTTGTTGTGAGCAAATATTATCCTTTATTATTACTATTGTCAAATGAACCTTTTGATATCAAAGATGATGTTTTTCTGATGTAGTTTTGGATAATTGTGAGTGGATAAATAGTACAATAAAAAATTGAATTAAATTTTATCCCAAAAAATAAAAAGAATTAACTGTTCAAACAATTATTCAAACAATTAATGGGTTGTTGCTTCAAATTGGTCAGTTTTTGTTTAATTTAATTGAAGAGCTCTGTTTGTCTCCTTTCAACAATTCGAGAATTATATTTATCAGTGAATGATTTATATTTCTGTATGTATGCTAGGTTTGCGTGGCAGAACCATTCGACAATCCCATTGCAAGGGGCTTATATGATAAGTGGCTTGACCAGCCTGGTTCTGAGAAAGCTAGGAGACACATTGACACGCAATACCATCCTGTTGAGAAAAGTATTACTTCTCATCTACATAATTAATCAGGTCTTTACTCTCCCCTTTACATAGGTTAGAACATAATTCAATAAAACAGAAGGTTGGAAGAGAACTTTCCTTATTGTTTCTTCCCGTAAATGTGTGGTATCAATTGGAAGATCCCTTCAATCCCTGTGCCCTATCCTATGACTCCATGTGGTGTTGGAAATTTATATTTCCAATACTTGTGGACTCATATTCGACAATAATTATATTAGTTATTTATCATAAATGGCTTAATTTTGGTGATCTAATTGTTTGGTTAAAAGCCTGTTAGACTTAAAGTAAATGAATGTGGGCTTAATAGGTAGATACCAGTGTTGGCCCATTAGGGGATAATGGGAACCCTGGTGAGCTTAAATACGTCAGGAACGGTTATGGTCCCGAACACACCAAACTAGAAAACGTTTCACTTCTCCCCATCTGAAGAGAAACAGAAAGTCCCATTAAGGAACTAAGGAGGTTTGGTTGAGGAAGACCATGAAACTAACGCTCTCGTTCGTGATCAGTTGCACCAAGGGATTCCCATCGCGTTCGTGATCAGTTGCACCAAGGGATTCCTATCGCTAAACCATGGATACAGGTATTTATGTAATCCTCTAATCCTTGATAATCTGATATGATGTAAATGGTAATTTCTAACATGTGGACATGTTTGCATATGTGGAGTCATCAATTTTGGTATTAACAGATTTTTTATTTTATTTTATTTTTATATGTCTATATATTTAGTTATACTAAGAAGGACAGACACTTCATGAGACTACAGTGTTCCCGTGTCTGACACACTGTGGACACCGACACATGAAGACACTCGTTCGCGCATGTGTTGCCCGTGTCCGAGCTATATCCGATCGTTTTTTGAGCCGTGTTCATATTGTGTCCGAGCAAAAAAAGTTTTTAAATATTAAGTAATTTATAGTAATATGGATATTTAGAAAATTAACAAGTATGGATACTTAGAAAATTAACAAGTATTGACACATAAAAATATCTTGAATATTCCATATCTTTTAAATTTTTTTAGAAAGTATTAAAAATTAGTAGTTTGATATCAATGAATTTATTAGAATATTATTTTAAATATTTAGTTTTGTACTTGCATATGCCTTGTGTTTTGTAAAATTTTGAAGTTGGTGTGTCTTGTGTTGTGTCATGTTTCATGTCAGTGTTAGTGTCAGTGCTTCTTAGGTTATACCCATTTGGATTTGGAGTGGAAAAAATCACTCAAATATTTATAATACACCATCTCGACTCTTGTTTATTCGTGCGCTGTATTATTTGTAGGATATGGGGGCTCAATACAAGATTCCTTGACCGCTATCTTTGGTGTAGGCAATAGATATTTGCTAGTGATGTAGTGTTTGTAGAAATCAAATTAAGAGGATTGGTTTCCTTCACATGTTTCATGTGGTTTCCTTCACATTCTGGAATATTGTTCTACGGCTATTTCACCATTATATGCCTTTTTCGAAAACTAATTGCAGCCCTAGAGTGGTTTGGAAATAGTTTCATGTCTAGTGTAGTCTTTTTGTGGAAGTGTCAATGTGAAACAATTATTGCACATCCCTTCTTCACTTCTGTCAAGAATCTTGCCACTTGTTAGCATATTCAAAAAGAGTGAATTGTAGAGTAGTCACTTCTTTCTGACATGCCAGCGCATGGTGGGAGACACGTGTCTTCTGATATGTTTTGGGTAATTTGTTATGGAGTTGTGATATGATATCCACGAACTCACATAAGTGTGAGGCACGTTGTGGAATCCATCACGATGAATTCCACACTTATATGGATAAGATTATGAAAGAATTGTTACTCTTAGTTATCATCGTCGTAGCATTATTGTTTGTTTTGGTCTTAAGAAGTCTCTAACACACTAGAATATATCATTATATTGACGAGTCTCGCTCGACCCTAGTTCCAAACGAGAAATCCTTATTCAAACCCAACATATAAAACTAAATCCACTAAACCGAGAAAAGAAGAAGATAAAGTAAAATTAAAGACTGCTTCATGATATGAATTTATGTGCACTTATCAATAACTATCTGTAAGAGAGAATCGCAAAGTTCTTGTGGCTTGCTAAGCATAGCCATATGGTCTGCGCCTTTGATCTCCAGCACGTTACTAATCCCAGCATTTTGGATCATCCAGAGCTGAAATTCCAACGGTATCCCCAGGTCCTCAGGGCAAACAATAGAAGCATGTGGAACCGACCCGTATCCCCCTTTAGAGAAATTATTTTCTTGAGATAAGTCTTCGATGAAGAGGGACCCAGGCCTTGACAAAGTCTTCGCCAATTCAAGATCCTGCAAAATCCAATTACTATCATTACCAAACACGCTCTTCATTTACTCTTTGTTGTCATATTTGACAAAAAAATACAAAGGTTAAAAAATAATTTAATTTATACTAAAATAGAAAAAACATGAAGTGCATTGATAAAATTAACGTCAAACAAAGAGCCATAGTTATTAAGTGTTATGACGTGAGAGATAATAAGGATATAAATATAAAAATTATGTTTAATATTTTTTTAATTTTATCAAATGATGATTGATTTTGGATAAAATAAATCACAACAAAAGATAGGCGGAAACTTCTAGTGGTGGCGTCCCGTCACTTGTCGGCATTAATCATCATTTTTATTTTGGTCTAAAGAGACAAAGGAAGTGGTTGTAAAATAATGGAATTGATTAATGATTAATATCAACTACCTCAGTGGGTGAGATTTGGTAGAGCTTGGTGGACAAGAAACTGGGGCCGAACAACATGGATGTTTTGTTTCCACATTGCGAGAATTGGGTGTCCAACCATCCAGCCGCCGGCGTCCTCTCAATGTACTGGTGAAATAAAACAATCTAACCGTCAAAGATATTTTTTGATAAAGATCTAACTGTGAAAGATGAACACCCAAATTTCTCTGTCTCTCTGATCAGAACATTAGATGTAATGGACAAGTAATTACTAATGTGAAGATATGTGTGGATATGAATAATGTATACGGCGGTTATCAATTCGCAAAAGTTTTCACAACCTGGATAGGAAAAATTCTCCAACTGTTGTTACTTTGTTGAAGTATTAACAAATAGTAAATTTTAAATGTAAAAAAGTAAAAATTGAAGTGTAGTACAATATATTTAAAACCTTTAACATTTAAATTCTAAGAGCACTTCTCAACAAAACTCAAAAAAAAAAAATCATCAAAAAATCGAAAGAACCCAAATAATCAACAAAAGATTAAAGAAAATAACAATTGATGAGAGAAAAAAATAAAAAACCTTCAGCAATTATGAAGGAAAGAACCTAAAAAAAAAAAAGTAAAATAAACTAACATTTCAGGGTAGATTATAGTTGCTATCTGGTCCGAAGTACGTACCCCGGTCCACACTCTGGATCCTGGACGGGCCTTTATGGTCCAGTCCGTAACACTACCCATATGTTTTCACTGTATTCTGTTTCCTGATTTAGTGAATCTGACGTTCTTTTAATCTTAATCGCGCCCCCCAATTCCGTGATTAATGTTTATAGTAAATCAAATCATTGGATAGAACTTGTGTTCAGTGAAATTAAACAATTGAGGAAATAAATTAGAAGCAAACCTTTTCTAAGACGTAGGATGGTTTGTGTTCAATGTCTGGCACAAAAGCAGCCAAGAAAACACCAACCGCCACCTTGTGAGGGAATCTTTCCATGGCAAGGGCAATGTTAAGGCCTCCAAGGCTGTGACCCACGAGAACCACTTTTTCATTTGGGGGAATTGAGGCCAATAGCTCCAACAAGGGCTCACTGTACTGAGAAAGAGTGTCAACATCTTGAATCTTCTTCAAGTTAGTGCCAGAAGCAGCGAGGTCGAGCGCCGTGACCCGGTGGCCAGCAGATTCCAGGCGTGGCTTCAACTTGTACCAGCTCCAAGCCCCATGACAAGCTCCATGGACCAAAACATAATGCTTGGGATCTATGCTGTCTTTTGTATTCATGATGTCAATTTCTCTTGATGTGGTTGCTCCAAATTCTTTCCCTATATAGAGAAGATATAGTGGATGAGCGAGTCAGGCGTCTGGTTGGCCAACAAGGTGGTGGAGTTGGTTTTGATTGGTCTTGTTGTAGTGTTTGTTATCAACTTAAGTTACAAAAATTCTATTTAAACAATCAAAAATGCTGCATGTACACCCAATTTTATACGCACATACATATACCATTAATAATGCACAAACTTTATTCTCATGAGTGCACAAACATTACAAACTTATAGATGATATTCTCAATTATACTTAATTAAGTGCACAAACATTACAGGCATTAAAACACAAACTTTATGTATATAAGTATAGGGTGTATGTATGATGTATATTTTTTGGTGTACGTGTGTAGCAGGATTTTTAAACAATAATCTTGGATTAGACACTAAGTTTTTCCTCTCATAGACATCATGGAGTCCATACCTGTATATCGTTACTTGTTTGATTGGGTAAATAGTTCGACGGTGCTTTTATTTGGACACCAAAAGTACCTAAACACCTTGTTATCCTAATTTTTTAATTTCCCATGATAGTTAAAGGATAACGCTTTGAGTCATATATGGACTAAAGACAGTGACCTTATGTTGGAAGGTCTAATAACTACAGAGTTCGCAAGGTCTTAATATTAATGGATTTCAATTTTTTTTAAAGTATTAACCAAGAATCGTGACTAATGAAATGATGCACATGACAACTCAGAAAAGGAGGATGATAGTTACTTTTGATCTCAAGGTCCAAGGCGTGACACATGGCATGATGATACAGATGCTGATGACAATTATGATTCCATTTAAGGGTCCAAGACATGATATGTGGCATGACAACACGGAGGTTCATGATGGTTATTTTTTATATTCAAGGGTTAACAAGAAAACATGTGACATCAAGGCTCTATGACGTTTATCAATATGACAAGTGGCTTGTTGAATTGAAGACACACGGGCAAGTAAAGCTCTGCATTTTAAAGTCTTATCTCGAGGAAGCATAGTTTGGTGCCCAAATTCAAATCCAAAGGTTGTGACGCTGAAGGCGCCATAAGGTGGTTATGTAACCGTCAAAACTCGATTTTCTCTACAAATAGAACATGCACATATTTTCTCAAGTTCCTAGGATTACACACTTGCATAAACTCTCACATGCTCACTTACGCCTCTAATGGATTTCAAATCACGAGAAAACCCAAGTACACATTCTAAACTTCACCATTTTATTTTCTCTTTTAGATTAAACACCTTTTTGTTTTCCTTTTTCTTAGGATTTTCTCTTATCTTTATAATTATGTCCCTCTGAATTTGTTTGTAAGACATTATTCTTTGCAATTATGTTTCAGTACACAAATACTTGTACTCATAACTCTGGAACAAAAACCTAAACAAATAAGAAATATAAACACAAGGCTTAATTGTCAACTTCTTAACAATTTCTCTTATACTCATAATTCTCGAACTAGAACTTGAATAACACAATTAATAAACAAGAAAAAGCCAAACATTGATAGGGTCGCCCTATGTATGTAGTGCATTATGACCTATTTCTAGCTCTATAGCTAACACATCATGGCTCTCAGAATCGTTTCCCACTAATTCTTGGTCACTAATCTCATCGTCAATACATGCGACCTCTTTTTGAAAGGCTTCTTAATTTTACCTCTTTTGATCCTTTCGCTTTCATACTTTAAAAACTCTATTTGCCTTACCTTTTCTACCAATTGGAAAAGGCCTATGATTTGTTGGTTTACTAACCTCTCTCTAAGATAAATATTTGAACCCCCAATGGCCATTTTAACCATTTTTAATTCTGAAACAAGCGTAAAACATCTATTTCTTAGTACTCTAAACCTAGCCAAATAATCATCTATAGATTCTCCACTTCCCTTTCTCACTCTAAACAAGTCTACTAGAGTAATTTTGGTCTTTCCATTAAAACAATATTCATGAAAACTTTGTTCTAATTGAACCCATATATGGATTGAATTAGGAAGAAGGTTGGAAAACCAAGTGAAAGCATTTTTCATGAGTGAAGAAGGGAAGTATCTCATCTTTAGATATTCATTAGTTGTCACTTTTCCAATTTGTAAGGTATACCTAGCCACGTGTTCTATGGTTGATTCACCACTTTCCCCAGAAAATTTAGTGACGGCCTTTTGGGCTTTCCAACCACTGGCCACTTCCACTTTATGAATATATTCAGTGAACGCTGACTCGAAGAATGGTTAGTTTGCATAACCAACATTGAAACCAAAACGGTTAACTATTTGCTCAATCGTCCTAGTAATATTTTGGTGCTCCCCTAAGTTATTTTGCCTTACTCTTTGTAATATTTCCTCAGGGTTTTGATGGCAAACTACTAGGTGGACTTCTTCATTAGGTATAACCTCTCCTCCTGGAGTTGGGTTTTCTCGTTGGCCAGAATGGCCTTGAGGATCATTAATATCCATTGCAGCAACAATCCTATTAACTGGTCATCACTTGACTATAGCTCGCATCCACAAGGTCGCCTCTAGCCATCCTTCATTATCTGGTCAACACTTATATTTGACATTATAAGGTCATTTTTATACTTTGATCTAGTCTAACCTCTATGTGAGTTCTCAAAGCCGACTACTACCCTTGGCTTATATTATCAAGAGCAACAAAAGAGGGTTGCCTAGCCTGATTCTTTCTTAGACGACCCATCATCAGTGCTTATCCTTTGACATTTCTTTATATTTTTCTTTGATACCCTGCAAAACCCTTATATTTTCTTAAAAATTATTTAGGTATAACACTACTTTGAATGAAATAAAAAATAGTGTTATACCTAAACACTTTCTTTTTATTTTTAAGAGTTTCTACTTATTTTTTACTACTTAACAAAACATTGTCTTTGAATACTTTTTTTTTGTTGCAAAAGTGTTTAGGAGGGAGTAGGTACTGGTATCCTACCAACAAGGCCCTTATATCAGTCAATGAAATTTAAAACCTCGTTCTTTTGAAGTAAGAGCCCGAACATTAACCAATTGTGTTACTTCTTGTTAGCTCATTGATTACTTGTTACCAAAATCAATAGTTGTGCCGACTTCCTAACGTATACGATTAAAACAAGCATTAGACCGTGGACCCATGTAATTAGCGGTAGCCAACAACTATCATTATCACGTTCCATTTTCGGAAATATTTCTATAACACTTTCATACTTGAAAGATCCTCGAGATACATATGGTAGTTGTAACACCCTAGTTAACTGCCTACGCTCAAGTCGCACGCAATGCTCACTAGGTTGTTAATCACTTGGTGGGAATACTTATAGTCCTTCATTACTTTTTGAAAATACTAGGTTAAGTAAAATATGGACTGTTTTAAAACTTTCCTGTTGGTTACTTATTCATAAAGTATGAGCCGCGTGTGAAACAGAATATATGATACGAACGATAGAGCCTGAGGCTTACGATAGATAATCATTCCTAATACAATAAGTAAGTACATGGTCCATCACAAAATTACAACAAAGCATAGAGTGTAATAATAATAATACACATCTACATGTCATAATCATTGAAATACATAACAAAAGCTCCTCTAGCATACAACTATGCTGGCTTGTCCTTGGAGGTTGGGGGTTCTGGCCTTCAGCTCTCGGCGACTCGTACTCTATTCTTTACGGCTATTCGTGCGACTCTTCGTAGTCTTCATCTACCCCTGGAAGCATAAGTGAGTGGGGGTGAGAACGTTCATCCTCAGTGGTGTACCTTAGCGTGTAGAGATACTTCTTTAACTCACTTATGAACCAGGCCGCTCATGAGATCTCTATGTGTTCATGCATTCTAACATCCTACCGATTATTATCTTCGCCTAGGATCCTGAATGGCTTTATCTGATTTACTAGGTAAGGGGGGATCTAATCTTTCTTATCTAAGTTCTCGTGCTTATTAGCTTCCTTCGCGTATATACATAAGCCGTCTCGAGGATTCTCTTGACGGTACTTACTTAATACATAGACTTACATACACTTATGCATCATATACTTATGCATCACATATTCATTCATTATGTATCTTATGCATGGGTAAACTGGGGCTCTCTTACGCTTCGGGCTAACTGGTGAGCCAAGATAGCGTCCTTCTTGTCACTCGTTATTCCTTTGTCATTTTGAGTCCTTCCACCCTTGTAACCGTGGTCGTCTGGTTACAACCTGCTTATGCTCCCTATTGATGACGACCAGGCAGCGCTTTCACCTAGGTGGTTGCAAACCACCAATGCAACTTGGCTCATTATCGCCCATCAATAGATATAACCATCCAACTGGTGGGATGGCGAGGGGTGCTCCTGCCAAGCTAATCCGAGCGTGGACTCATCATCATCATCATTATCATTATCATTAGTTGTGACGTCACCCTGATCCTTTATCATATCTTTCTTTCCTTCTTTCTTTTCATTTCTTATCATTGACCAATCCACCCTTTTGGGACTAGTGAGGGGCTTGTTCGTAGACGTGCCAAGAGAGGGATTTCTTATCATATAACTACATACTGTCCGCTAAGGCATACTAGACCCTTGTGGCCGGAATACTTCTTCAGATATCGTGGTTCCCTAGAGTTCAATTATGCTCTTTTTTATAACATTAGGTGATGACATCTACTTCTCTATGGTCGTCCTAACACGTAATGATGACTGAGTCCTCATGATGCATGCATATAGCGAATCTACAATCATTTTCCTATACTTTCGCAAGTCTCTGTGTTAGTTGGAACAGGTAGGAAGGGCTCGGGGTTGTTTAAAATAAAGATTCTTAGGTCAGGCCTCTCAGTGGTTAAGCTTGGCCGCTCAGCGGTTGAACCCTGAGTCTGGGCGCTCAACGCACGGCCAGCACCCGCTCAATGTGCCGCTCAGTGGATCGCTCAGCGCATCGCTGGGTGTACTGGGACTGAATGCGTTTCAGCGTCTCGTAAACTTTTAAGCCTTTCCTACGGGTACCAACTAGCACAGTTATATTTTTTTAAAATCAAAATTTCTCAAAACTATTTTCATACTTCCATCCATGAAATTTTCAAATAAAAACTACTACATCATTTTCTCAAATATCAGCACATAAACTAACATAAATATCCACATAGACAGTGGGCATAGGGTTACCCACTTCCTAAACGCTTTCTGATCAGTGGAAAGTGATGAGGGAAATATCCTCTTCACGATGGTGTGCTCCTCCTATTTTTCCTATGTCCGGTAGCGTAACCGCGATGTGCTCGAACGGAACCGGCAGAGTAACCTTTCTAATTTTCTTTTTTTACCTTTTGAAGCATTTGGGGGGTATTTATAAGCAAGACTCGGCCCCCTACTTCCATTTTCTTTTTTTTTCTTTATTTTTTTTTGTAAATTATAATATAATATTATTATTTTTAGAAAATATCTAGCTTATGGATAAGCTTCAGGGTTCCCGGGTTAGTTTCGATCACGTTTGGTCGCTTTTCGCGTGTGTACGGATATCCTAAAAATATTTTGAACACATATCCGCGGTCTACAAATTTCCCTGATCATAGTGGTATGTCAGTTTAAGGTATTCATGAAGTTATTTCCCGGAGGGTAATTTTCACAGATACCTTAGGCTCCCATCGAAATTCCGGTTTTTGGCGAAATTTAGCACAGACCCTGCGACACTCCGTGAGATCAAGAAACAATCATTTGACTGCCATTTGGAAGCGATTAATTTTCTGAATAATTTTTTCAGTCTAAATAATTGCCTCTATCGTGCTTTAAATTAAGCAAAATTAGGGTTTAAGCGAAATCTTCATAAGGGAGAGTTCAGGATGTTACAGTAGTTATCTTTGAGTATGCACTAGAACCACCTTTGATTGAATGACTCCAGTGCGCACGTGTGAGATGGAATTTGTTAAACGTGGGTGAGTGATTTAAAAAGACAAAAGGATGGAAGTGGAAGGTTTAGTATGAGTGTAATTTTAATGTACCAATAGTGTAAAAAGGTTTATACGGTCGGCCAATCAAATCATTTCATTTGAATGATCTTTTAAGGAGTGTGTGTAATACCCAACTATGTTTACTGATTTGTTAATATATGATTGAATGATTACACTGTCCATGCATTCCAATTAAATTCTTAATATTAGATATATATATATATATATATATCTTATTTTTATATGAAAGTTTTGTAAGAAGAAAATGAAAGAAATGAAAATTTTCAGAAATATTTTAAATACTTTATATTTTCAAAATTTCACAAAATAGGAATTTCTCGCAACATTTATCACAAATTCGTCGCCCATTCATAGCTAATCCAATGCAAATATGACTAATATAAAATGAAATTTTGTCATGAATCCATTGCTAATTGTTCATTGAACTTTTTGCCCCACATTTTTCGTTTTATTATACGGATCTATGTTTTGGTTGCCAGTTCCTTGCTATTTCCTCGCTAATCAGCGAGGGATTAGCAAGGAAATTTTTCCTTGCAAAATTTTGTGCTAATTCGCAAAAAAAATTTGTAGTGATAGTTCATATTACTTAAACACTGATTAGTTCTTGTGCTTACTTAAGCATAAGAGTGCATTAGGTACACCCTACCGCTGACAACATAAGAGCTTGATGTCGTTACCTCCTCCAAGCACCTCATTCATCTATCATTCAATACAGATTCTCAGGTAATCTTGTTACGTTTTAGATTATCTCAGAACATTGATGATGTTTGTAGGTATTCAATATCGTCTACCAATTGTGGAATTACCCTTCTCAATTGCTTGGAACATGAAAAGCAATGATGTCAACTTTCCACCTCGTCCAAAAGGAGTGGTCAACCCAAATGGACCACCTCCACAAGGAGGAGGTGCCCAACTCGGACATGTCCATGAAGCAAATCCTTGTGTCATGACCCACTCAGCCATGACTAGCACATAAGTGATAAAATTTTATCTGAACTTTTTTGTAAAACATGCATATAAAACATAAAAGCTCTATAGCATAAATGATAAACATAAATGAACACTTATTCTCTCGATAAAACATATATATCATTACTTCTTTCATAACATACTCTTGATAATCTTTAAAACATATGATGGCTAAATACATGATAAACTATGCGACTTGTCCGAAGATCATACTTGTGTACTACCTCCATGTATTATGAATTACTACCTCCATGTAATCCTAAATAATAATAATAAATAAAAATAGAAATAATAAAAATTAATAAAATAATTATAATAAAAAATAGAAATAATAATAAAAGTAATAATATTAATAAATCCTTGATGGAGATCTCAATTAAATTTCAAATTCTAAAATGTACCAACTAAATTGATGTCAAAGATTGTTGGGACCAAATTAATATTAAATAAAAAGTGTTGAGGACTAATTTGCTTGTATACTCTTATTTAGTTAACACAATCAGCTTAAGAAATGAAGAAAACAATTAATTATGAATTGACAAATATTATGAAACTTAAAAAAAAAAATAGATAGTTAAAACAAAACAGATGAGTACTATTTATGAAAAATATAAGTAAATTTTTTATGGTATAAATCTCAACACTGGGATGCTTGTGACTTAAAAGCCATCATGAGAAACTTTCCAAAAACTAATGTGTTCTTCAAAATTTAAGAGACTAATATAACCTTAAATATTTCATATTTTTTACCAAATATTTAAATTTTTAAGTCCATTACAATATTTTAAATTTTAAGAGCAATTTTACCAAATACCCATTCTAACTTTATCTTATTGAAAGCAAGATTACATTATTTTACCAATCAATATTATTATGAACAATATTGTTCTTCAGAATGATTTTAAGAGAATCCAAGGAGTCACAACATTACCTAAATGAAAGCATGGGCTTAAAACAATTAAGAGACAACAATATTAACATAATCGGCAGCCATACACTTGTGGTCTGAGTTGTTTACGTGACATTGGACATAGATTACACACAACACTTAAGATCTAAGAAGATGAATGGAAGAAACACAAGGAAGATTATAAACGGGGGTGTATTTGCAAAGACGAACTTCTGCAGCTAGAGATTTCTGTCATATTCACAGAGATTAATTAAACCTTGCCTTACTTAGCAGCTTTCTTCATTTAATCTCATTCGCTTCTCTACAAACTCTTAACTAAGCATTGTCGGATGCCCAGTCTGGAGCATCCTCTTGATCATGTCCATCCCAAATGCAGAATCTGATGAACTGGCGAACAACAGCACAATGAGTCAATCAGAAAAATTCTCAGCAGAAGTACAAGTAACTAGTACTCATCAAAAGAAAATATACAAGCAAGATCATAAGGGTGGCAATCTTCACCAAATACAGACATTATCACAATCTAGGCTTCGGAAACAATTGACATTAATAGTTGCCAAACAATGCCAAGATGATTAAAAAATATATAACAAATGGAACTACATAATTACATACATGCACGCATACATAGATAGAGATATAGATAGATATACAACATACATCGGGGATTCATTGACTTCAAGAGTAAATCGTGGTACATTTACTCCACCCAATAACTTTTCATACAAATTGAAATTAATCAATCCGACCGTTGAATTATGTGATATTATATTAAATATCAACTATACCTAATTTTAGGAATATTGGACAACAATAGATATGAAATCTAATATAGTCAATATTTACTCATACTTTCAAAAACATAATTATATGTTAGGGCTAATTCAATCTACCTCCCGTGAGGTTTATCACTATTACACTCACCTCTCCTCTAGTTTGCAAAATGACACTAAGCTCCCTCAATTTATTTGATAATTTTTATTCAACTGAAAGGATACATTTATCCATGTATTGTAACTTTCTTTTCAAATCCATATATTATTTGATAACATTAGACTAACCTCCCTTATCCTTAAGTTTTCATTATTTTAAAAAATAAAAAACACAAATAACCATTTTACCTTTATTATTTGTTAAATTGTCATTGAATGTCACCCCAAAAAAAAAATAACCCATTTTTCCTCCACATCCATACCCACCACCGCTTCACCTGAAAATCTCAACACATCAAGACGCATCTAAAACATACTTGTATCTTCTGTATCCCCAACACCAATCATAACGAAGCAACTAACATGAAAAAATCAAAGAACCAAAAACACAATCCAATCAGCTAGCCATGAGGGTTTAAACCTCTGTTCTTTACAATAACAATTAACAATCAAGCTCACCACTGCATCTCTCTATGACGCACTAATTACAGCCGTTGCACCATACATGATCCAGTCTTACGGCATCGTCCCTCATCTTGCGCCACTAGGGATACGACCACCACAGACACCATCGGTGCGCATCGCCATCCATTCTGCTCATCCCCCTCTACATCTGATCGCATCATTCCTTGCGCCTCTGTTATTTCCTACAACAAGAGCTCATCAAACCACTCAACTATTAGTTTAGATGCTAATCTGTCTCTCTTTCCTCACGGAAAAATCCAGTACAGCTTTGTATTTGTAGTCTACAAAAAATTGGCTGGACTTTTAGAGAGCACATTGTGTGAGCATCTGATTGTCAAGTTGGTCAAACCACTAACATGACTACATGTTCATTTGCGAGTGTTTCATCACAAAAGGAAGAGATAAACATGGAACGAAAAGGGATGGAGCAACCCATGGTGACACAACTGGCTCACTTCCTCTATGAACAAAGAACTGGATCGTGTCCTGTTTGCGAAATGATTCAAACCAATTTGCTATATGCCAAAGGTAATGCACAAGAAAGATTGGTGGAGAGGGAAAGAGGGCAAAATGAACTGTGAATCAGAGAGGAGATCTAAGAATGCTAATGGACTTGTAGGGTTAGTTTATAAAGAAGACCAAATGACCACCCTCAACTGACGACCAACCACTTCCAACCAGCAACTGACCACCACAGGCGACAATGGACCACTGTCAACTAGCGACAGATTACTGCCCGAACAAGTGACGAACCACTGCCAATAGCATCAGACCACCGCTAGACAGCAACACGGACCACTTTTAGACAGTGACTGACCACCGTCGTTTTGTCATGGGTATTTTTGTAAAAGTATATTGCAATCCCGGGAATGTTGCTAAAATTTCAATTTGCAACCAAACGCTTTCAAAACATATTCTGGGGAAAGCTTTTCCTAGGAATAACATTCCTAAGAATAATATTCCTGGGAATAAAAAAGATTCTACGAACCACACACCCCCTTAGAGGAAATTGTAAGGCAGTCAGCTGCATGATAGGAACCAGGTATTTACTCAAAAAGAATAGGACTGAACTGTTGTTTTTATTGATAAATGAGATGTAATTCCAGTGGGGAATTCAACCTAAGCATGTACACAAGTCTGAAACTGAAAATAAAAGACAGAGAATGCAGTAAACACAAAAAAAAAAAAAGAGAGAAAGCCTTGGTTCCTGCCTACACCCTTTAGCTTGATTTTTCCCGCATATAGCTAGCTGCAGCCGTTCCTCTTCTCTCTGTCCTAGTCATCCTCATTTATTTCTCTGCTGCTAACACCCTGTAATTCCTCCCTTATGATTTCCTGGTTAATGTCTCCGCTGCCCACACCCTATAATTCCTCCCATGTTAATTTCCTGACTCATTTTCCTAGTGCCTCATTTGAATTCATTTCCCTAATTATCCTCTTCTGCATTTATTTCCCTGATTATTCTGCATTGATAACTCCTATGCCACCACAGCATAATTAACACCCCCCTCTTATTTAAATAATTTAATAATTACATGGATACTAACAACACTCCCCCATTGAAAAATCACTTTGGAAAACTTAGGCTTCCTCCCAATTTTTGAAAAATGGTGTAGACATGCTTGTAGCATAAAAATGTCCTCCCACGTCCCATGGATCCAATCCAAATTCAACTACTAGATGCAGCCAAGAGAATGACAGAGAGGCATTATGCCTTGTCTAATAGCAATTCACAAGGCCAGAGTTGCAGAAGAGAAACCTCTGCATAACACTTGTAATCTGTACGATTCTTCTTTCCATAATCAAGGCAACATGTCCCTTGAACAGTACATCCATTACTAACCACAAGACTCATAATTCCTCTTTCTAATTGAGCAGCAATAACAATAGTAGTTAGCGACATAACCATTTCAGCCATTGACTCTTCTCAAGGTCTCTATAAAATTTGTTTGAACATCATTCCATCTCCTTAGACTTGAGCTAACACAGTTTGACCTTGACTGCCCCTTTAGATGGTACGAATCTGTCCTTAAATTAGTTGTGCTGGTATCCATCCCCACAATTGATCCCTTGTCCTGGTAGTCTTTCTGAAAAAATGCAATTCCACGCATGTTCTTGATTCGTGAATTCCCTCGAGTCCTAAGAATCAATTGAGTAATGGATGTGTACCACTGCGTCATCTATGGGAGGATTGAGCAACCACATTCATCTTCTTCACAATATACTTTAGCAGCTATTAATTCAGAAAGCCTAGTCCAGAATACTCCATACCTCTTTATTTTATTGACTTGATTGGATTCAGCCTGGCCCAATGGGTTCATCCTTTTGGGTCTCCTTGAGCATGTTAAATTGTCTTCCACCTCAGATAAAAGGTTGTGGCCTCTAGCTTCTGCTGGGTTGTTCACTTGCAAGTCTTTTTTTCTAATTTCTAACATACTCTTTGCTTTCCTCCTCTTTTCTCCTTGAGAAACCTCTTTGGAAGTCCAAAGCTCTCTGTAAGGTCAAATCCTTTATATGGATAGTTGTGCTTAATAGAATTAATACTAATGACATGTTGCAGGGTTAAAGGCCTCTTAAGTCAATCTCCCCTTATGTGTGTTATGTGTGGTGTAAATTCAAAATCAACTGCACACCTCTTTTTGCATTGTTCAGCAGCTAACTTCTTGTGGAATAAGCTATATTTGGGGAATCTTTGGTGTATCCTGCTACCCTAGATACTTTTATGCTAACTAGATTATTATTATTATTATTTAGGATAACCTGGAAGTGGTAATCCAGATAGACACCTCTCATAGAGGTAATCGACATTACCACTTTGAAGGCAATGTGGATTACTTGAGTAATCCAGATTACCAGTAATCATGTCACACCAAACATGTCAATATGGATTATTGGGTAATTTAAAAGCCAGATTACCAGTAATCTGGATAAATTACCTTATACCAAACGCCCACTAAGCCTCTCAAAAGGTCAGGAACTATCTTTGTTTTTCTGCATTTTCCTTGTTTTCCTTCATCCTTTCTTGATTGATGATATCTCACTTGTATCAACTCAAGACAGTGACAATCACACGTTTTCTTCATCTCTTTAGCTCATTTTACCAGGGTTCTATCATTGATATTAGGCATTTAGCCTCTATTTGGTGCAAAGGTCATGACCATTTTAGAAGGATTTCTCTCACAAATATGTTAAGAAACTGGAAAGCTTTGCTTTATATGATTTTGATTTCTTTCTTTGTTGAGAATATATTCTCCTCGTACCTCTTTGTATTCTTCGTCTCCTATTCTCAATAAAATTCTAAATGTTGAACATGGTTTCCATGAACATGAAAAATTATGTTCTCGCCTTAGTCTTCCTTCTAGCAAACTACACAGCAAAAGACATTGTGATTCACATGAAACTAAAAATGCAAGAATGACATTGTATTTGCATTACATTATTAAAAATTTAAAACCCAATAGAAATTCTCTTATAAATTACAAGGCTTATGTCATGCTCTTAACAGAACAAAACAGTCACTAATTTTGGGTTAAGTAGAACGATATTGTAAAGTAGTTTTGTTTTCTTCAGAATTCCAGCTTCAAAAAAAGTCAAAATATACAATTATTCAAGGTTTTGTACCCCCACATATTTAGGAGAAACAAATCCATTAAGAAACTAATTTGCAGTTAAAGTGTAAAACCATTTAGACGCTCCCACGTGATTGGATTACTTCCATTTGATCACCTTTCTTGGTCTTCTACTCACATGGGAATTGGCCAATCCACCACACTTATGTTTCCATCATCTTTTTACTCAATAAGTGCTACTCAAATTTTCTCATAAAATTGTATTCCTAAACTATCATCTTCTTGCATGTCCACTCATCCACCTTAGTAGCACTCTCACATTCGCTACAGTTAATCTTTTTTCTTTAATTGTAGGCACTCAAGTGCCTAATATAAACTAACAGAGAGCAGTGCTAATCTTATTAGAATACTTTTCACTTGGATTGGCAATATTTGATGCATTTCATAATTTCGCCACCCTATTTGAATTCTATGTAATCTCCTCAACGATGGATAAAAGATGCCTTTTTTTGGTCGTGGGATACATACTACTTGTGTTGCCATCCTAAATTTTCACCTCTAAACCAATGACAACTTGCATCTTACTATAATTTCCTTCTATTCAATATACTTCATCTTCATTCTATTTAAACAAAACCCTTTTGACTCCAAAAGCTCTATACATTTTCTACATGTCATATTGAAGAAGAAAAAACAAAGCATATACAACTACATCGCATCATCAACACAATCTGCCAAGCAGAAAAGTTGTCCAGAATCAAAGCCACCTCACAACATATAAGTAGTTTGAAGTTGTGCATAAACATTAAGTAAATCTATGAGATACATAATCACAATGGATACAGTCAGACAGAGTAAACATAGCTCACCTGGGTATTGTAATTTCATACGGAAATGAAACAGCACCCTCAAGATTTGGTATTGGAGGAACATGATCCTTCTTCTCATTAACAAATTTAATTACTTGAAATAAAACCTCACGAAGCAATAACTCAAGTGCAGCACTTCGAGCACTTCTATCTTCCAATGCTGCCTCTGCTCATTAGAAGAATTGCAAAGCAGGCAAAAAAGTGAAAATCTAACGGAACTAACCGCATAGTATGAATGAGATATAAAAAGAAATTTGGCTTGACCAAATGAAGCAAGCAACTGCACCTCCAGGATCAACAACTTTGGAATGATGAGACTTGCTAGAGTGCGCCTTTGGGTGTTGGGTCACATTCAGATTAATATACCACTGTTCCCAATACAAGCGTTCAATCTTGTTACTGAACCAAGATGCCTGTTTGTTTTTAACCTCATAGAAAGATAAACATATCTGCATCATAAAAATTCACAAGCCCACCGTAAAGATAAATAACTAATAAACAAACTTCAAGGCCCAAAGGGGATTATATGATTCACAAGCTCAATTGCATATTCACTTTTACAGTGTACAATGATCTGCAGAAGGGATTATATGATACACTACTTTAGATCAAACACACTGCAAGCTTAGCAAATGCAAATTGCTTTGAACAAAAATAAAACCAGTAACAGATATTCCACTCCTTTTACTGTAGAAAGTAGACAGGAAACTGGATAGCATCGTCCATGAAAATTGGAATGCTCAGAACAAGAGATGAAGTGGGGGAAAAAACATGACAAAGGCAATTTGTGAACTCATTGAAACATAGAGCATGAAACACTAAGGGTGTGTTTGCGAGTTGGAATTAGGAGGCAAAGGAAAAGTTTTGAGGGGCTTAGTTATGATTTTTGACATGTAAAAACCATATCTAAGCCCCTCAACCTCAAAACCTTTCCTTTCCCTCCTACACCCAACCCGCAAACACACCCTAATGATTAACACTGCAGACTTAGAAAGGAGCAACATCAAGCAAGATAATGATGGGATCTTGCGACTAAAATCGAACATGATCATTGCTACCAGAACATTTGTTCCCCCTACTAGCAGCATTCACAGCACCAAACCAAAGATAGAAACAAAAGACGGGAAAGTAAGAACAAAATGTTGAGAACCACGAGCAAATGCCCACACCTGGCTCTTTTTGTTCGGATGCTTCTCCACCCAACAAACGAACTGCTCAATCTTTTCATCTATTTTCTTTTCAACCTCCACCTCTCCACATTGCACCTACACAGCGGAAGAGTGGCAAAGCCACACATTAAAAATTTAGAAACACGGCTTCTGCAGTTGACTGCATGGACTGCAGAAATTCGAATGTGTTATTCACATCATCCGTTAATCAACAAACATAACAGCGCCTTCAACAAGCAAACTAAAAGGCATGTATGCAAACGCACGATTGTATGGTGATTCCAAAGAAGACAGTGTTCGTATAAGAGTAACCCATACGTAGGTGATGTCAAAAAGCTCCAAGTCGACATCTTTTGGGCGCACGAGACCCAGTGCCCGATGAAAGACGATCGTGTGCAGTATGCCTGCAATGCCCTCAAGTCTTGAGTTATCTCAATTCAACATGATAACCAAAAAATTAATAGCAAAAATTCAATTAAATTCGATGAGTAAAGATGGAAAGCTAAGATTGAGTAGAGAATTACATCGCAAAACTTCGCGTATCTCGAAGAGCTCCACTTCCTGCATCGACCAACAGAAACTCAATCAAAACCGTGAAAATTTTGCAGAAAGTCGATCACGAACTGAAGATAGATAGATAGATAGATAGATAGATAGATAGAATCTAGGGCGAAAAGGTTTACCAGTTCCTTGAGCTGGCAAACTTCACAGTTCATAATGGTCGTGGATCAAACCCTAACTTTTTTTGGGAAGGTGAGAACCAACCACACTATGTAATGACTAATAACTCAAAGGGATGTTGATACAGTGAATGCAAAATTATCGATAATCTCAATTACATTTTAAAATAATTATTATATCTTAAATTATTAATAATTTTATAATTATTATATTTAGTATGTACATAATTGTGAATTTATATTATTTTGTTTTATGTATAAAAAAGGTCATCGGATACTTTCATACCGAACCCCCATACAGTAATGTCGTGTAATATTCCCTACTATTTAGCTCCAAATTGTAACAACTAATTAACTTGCAACCGGCGAGGTTTTGATTACTTGTTCATCTTTACTACAAGACAATCAAGGCAATTTTTAAGATACACCCAAGAGAATCATACATCGCGTTGACTACAGCGGAACGCATGCATTTAACCACACTTTAAGAATGTGGATAAATGCATATTTTAAATATTTGCCTAATTGCATCTCAATTTTACTCCCACCACATATTCCTACCCCGCCTTCTTCCACTTTCTACCCTTAGAATATATAGTTGAAGTATTGATAATTGCAATAGTTGGCATTAGCTAGTGGTTATGAGGAGCCTATATATAGGCTTCCTCTACTTGTAGTTACACATTTTTTCCCATTATCTCAATTTCATTTTGCATATTCAGTTTCATTTGCTCTCTTTTCTCCCCTGGTACCATAGATTTCAACACATACCATTCACTTCCCCAACCCACCAACAAAGATAAATCTTGCTCCATTTTCTTCTTTAAATTCTTCTTGGCATTACTCCTTGTTGTTCTCCTACTTTACCCCTGACCTAGTGAGCCAACACCACACATTTGTGCCCCAAATCCAACCATAAACAAAACCAAATTCCTAAAGAGGTTGACTAGGGCTATCAAAATGGGCCCGGTCCGTTTACCCAGTTAAATAGACAGACTTTGCATGCAAAAAATAGGCCCAAGAAAATTTGAAAAAAAAATTGGACTGGCCCGTTTAAGTCCGACCCGTTTAGGCCTGGCCCGTTTTGGCCCGCGAACCGGCCCGTGAGCCCGTGAATTTTTTTAAAAATTTTAAAATAATTTTTTTGAATTTTTTTGAATTTTTTAATTTAAAAAAAATAAACGGGTTAGCGGGCGACCCGTTTAGGCCCGCGGACCGACCATAAACGAGCAAAATCCTAAAAGTATGCTTATTTTTTGCCCGACCTGTTTAGGCCCGCGGGCCTAAACGAGGCAGCCCCGCCCGTTTTGACCGCCATAAGGTTGACAATGATTCTGCGAAGCCGTGGTGACACCTCCTGTGAAGCCCAAAACGCAACTCATCGCTCTGTTCAACTCACATCTCCACCCAGATGTGCCAAGCTCAACGTTACAAAAACATGCAACACGTCTCACGCTTGATGTATGTTGTTCTTGATTTCCCAGTGTTGAAGTTGGAAGGCCCAAATGTTTGGGATCTTTCTTTACCCTTTTCTTCACATTTTGATTCTTTATTTTAATTTTTCAATTTAATCTATTTTAGATTTATGATTTGTGATACTTTTCCTTATTCCTTGATATTAGACTGTGACTATCAAATTCAACCACAAAGTTCTATTTTTAGTTAAAGCTCTGTTTCAAATTTCAACAAAATGAGGAAACATAGAGAACAAAGATATCAAATGGAGAAGCTATTAGATGATAGTGGTATGTTGCATAGCTTAGTGCTTGGAGGTTAGTGTCAATAGGATGGATCCTTGGGTTGAGTTACGGAAATGCAAAATAGGGTTTGGTGTATGGGGTGGTTGAATCTGCCATTGACGAGGCTGCGATTTGACTTTTTCTAGTTAAACGAAATGGGGGAAGAGATGAAGGAATGAAAACAAGGGTAAAATTGGGAGGCAATAAGCCACATATTTCAAATATACATTTAGCACATTTTCAAAGTGCGGTTAAATGCATGTGTTCCACCATAGTCTACTCGGTGTATGATTATCTTGAATTAACACGATGTATCTAAGAAATCTCCTACAATCAGAGGAAATGAGCGAAGTGAAAGACTACCGTGATTTCATTATAATATTCAGGGGAATACTGGAGCTGTTAGGATTGAGAATCAAACTGATTAAAGTTTTGTTACCATGGCCTCCATTTTTTGGGTTTGAACTAAGGGGGTTGGTTTTGGGGCCTTTTAACCATGCATGCATAAATTTATAGCCTTGTGGGTATTATTAAAATGGAAAAAAGAAAACTCTAGTAGGTATGGATGGCAAAATAGGTTCAACTTGATGGAGCGAGCAACTCAGTTATTTTCACAGGGTGGATTGAAAATTTTAACTCGTTTAAAATTTTTAATTCTTGAAGGTTAAACTCATTTGACAAGCGGGTTAAGCGATGGAGAAGCAGGGCGAGGTAGATTAACTCGCAGGTTGAAAAACAATGATTTCTTTTAGTTTTAACCATTTTGGTTAACTCAACCCATTTTATTCGTGAAACACTCTAGCTAACTGTTTACGCAAATAATGCTCACTAGGTTGTTATCTGCTTTGGTTGAGGTTACTTTTAGCCCCTACTTTAACTTTGAAAATATTTCTTACTTGGCAAATACAGACCATTTTAAAACTTTTTCGTTATATATGTATGATATAAAATATGAGCCGCGCGTCAGATAGAATTTATAAAGCAAACGTTAAAACTTTATACTTAACGGATAATTATTCTAGCCTAACCACATCAAACAATAAGCATACAAGTGGTCCATAACATATATTCACAATCATTTACATAGGTAGTCTCATAGTTAATACATACATGTACTTTCTTATGGTAGTGTAAAACATAAACCATACTAACTAAAGGCTGATCGTAACATCTTTAATTAAGCCCCTGCTATCCTATTCCTCTGTTCATTTGTTTCAAGTCTGCTTTTCCACGTACTGCGATGACGTTCTAGTCATGTTTACCTAGAACCATAAAGGAACGAGTGTGAGAACTCTGCGTTCTCAGTGGGAAAACCTTAGTCGTCACTGATCGTTTTATTCTCAATTATGATTCCGACGCTCAGGGGTCTCTAGATGTCACAGTTATACTACATCCCTAATAGTTATTAATATTCAACCTAGTCCTAAGCAGTTACCTATGTTGCTATGTGACTGAGGGAATCTAGTCTTTTCTTATCTATGTCATCGATTCTCTGTTCTAACTCCTAGGGAACAAGTTCTCATTCTCACATAAACATCATCCATTTCTCTTGTACCTCGGGCATCTTCATTTCATATATATACTATTCATTTTTACGCATGAGGGATAGGAGTAGTTCCAAGACTCTTCTGTGGACGGGGACCCTAATCTGTACCTCGTCATGATCATCCCAACTCTACTGTGGTTAGGAAGATCCTGCCTTATCCTCAGAGCGTTTCAAACTCTGTTGTGGCTAAAACTCCCCGAACTCTTCTATGGTCAAGGGACTCTCAAACTCTACTGTGGTCTGGAGAACTCTGCGGACTTGCTACTCTTTGAGCCTTGACTCTACTGTGGTTGGACCCTAATAAAACTTTGTGAGACTTACCTCGTCCTTAGAGCGTTCCAAACTCTATTGTGGCTGGACCTCCCTAGACTCTGCTGTGGCCAAGGGACTCTTCGACTCTACTGTGGTCGAGAGAACTCCTTGGACTCGGCTCATCTCTAAGGTATTCCTGACTTTTCTGTGGCCGGGAACACCCCGTACACTCAGACTCTATTGTGGCCTGGTGTCTTAGTACCTCGACCCTTCTATGGTCGAATGCTCTGACTCTCTAAACATTATTCTACCCCTCATCAAACATTCACATATATATAATCAACACAATTCATCATCTTTAAAACAATCATATCTACAGCCAATATAACTCAATAGCTCAGGTCATCATCTTCATCATATTCATTGAAAGATCATCGTCTTATATTCTTACCTACAACACCACATAATCATAAGCAACTAACATATATCGTATCACATAGCTCATAACATATCAAGATTTTTTCTTGAGTAATTACAGAATTGAGATCCCAATACATGATCAGGCCGCTTAGCGTCCTGAAGGAAATAAAGTTGGTAATAAGCTCTGCCCAAACATCATCAAACATCTTAGAACCACATAGGCAGTGGTTAGGACGGTTTACCCACTTCTTTAAGCGTTCTGAAAACTGCGAGAAAAGACTCCCATGAACCTTAAGGCGATCGTACTATTTTTCCTGAATTCAACGACGTAATTGCAGAGCGCACGAACGGAACAGAAATAAATTTAGCAGTATAAAATTATGAAAAGTGGGGTGCTGCCCCTGGCCTTATATCATTTATATATATATATATATATATATATATATATAGAGAGAGAGAGAGAGAGAGAG
>QANU01008669.1:87763-103986 GCA_003254905.1 Nissolia schottii
GTGGCTTATGCCGCCTCAGTTAGATAGTTATATATTATATTATTATTATTATATTATTGTAATATTATTATATATTATTATATTATAATATTATATTATATTATATTATTATATATAAATATCTTAGCTAAAGGATAACCTTTACGGTTTCCTGTCCCGTTTCGATCATGTTTGATCGCGTTTTGTCCCTAATTGTTAGTGTACGGATGCCCTAAAAAATATTTCGGACATGCCGTTGTAATCTACTAATTTTCCTTATTAGTAGTTTAAGTTTTGTCGAGGCATTCCTAAATTTATTTTCATATTAGTGTATTTTACGGACTCCTTTGAGTCGTGATTAAATTTTAATAATAACGGGAAATCGATTCGGACCTCACAGGGCTCCATCAAATCGCAAAATTACTATTTTTAGCTAATATTTTAGGGATTAAAGTTAATAATTAAATTTTTCAATCTTATTAATTTATTCTTCTTTATTTATTATGCGAAATCTCCGTAAGGGAAAAAATTGGGATGTTACATTCCACCCCCCATATGAAAATTTTGTCCTCGAAATTTCTAGATCCATGCCCTTTCAAATACTTTTTTTTTCCATCTAGGAGTTCTACTTACTTGCTTTGCCTCCAAGACTCCTCTGGTTTTGAGCTAAATCTTGAAACGGCCTCTTACTTATTATTTTCATTAAAGGTCTTGTCCTAAACCATGTTTTTCTGGTTTATAGACTAGGGTTTCCTATTATTTTACATTTCTTGGTAAAATATTCTCACTATCTGTATTTAACCAGCTTTTTGGTCTTCTTATTTCCTATAGGTACGAGTGTACGACTTTAAACCTTCATAGATACCTTTATCCTGCATTTAAATCCTTTGTAAAGTCCTTATAATATGCACCTCGTTTTCTTTCTCCATGTTGCCACTTTTGCCCAAGTCCCATCGACTTTCTCCTTACTTATGTTTTCCCTAATTCTTCGAACTTCCACTTCTGTTGTATTCTCTTCAACTATTTTACCTATACACCAACATTATTGGTGCAACCCTTTCTTAGTTCCCAAAATTTTCGGCTTCATCTTCTTTGTAATCATTCTTCTAACTAAACGAATTGCTTTTAAAAGGGTTTACGCTATTTTACACCTTTTTCCTATTGGCCCATCCTATTTGGACCCTAATGGTACAGAATTTGGCTATGAGGAATGCCTCAATAGAAAGAGTTGTTAATTCATTTCAACTAACTAAGTCCCATACGTCTAAGGACATTATTGGGAAACACTTTGCAACCAAACACTTTCAAAACACTTTCAAAACTAAGTCCCATAAGATTTCAATTTGCAACCAAACACTTTCAAAACATATTCCTGGGAAAGCTTTCCTAAGAATAACATTATTGGGAATAATTTTCCCGAAAATAAAAGAGATTTCACAAACCACACACCTCTTATATGTTTGTGATATAGGGCTAATTTGTAGGTTGGCTGCGTGTGTACGTCACACCAAGAACAATGAGACATCTGTTTGCTCTTGCTAAGAGAACACAAGAGAGGAAAAGGACTAAATTCAAGTCATGGGTTTCGGGCGCTTTGTGTCTTTTTTAGTTGTAGAAAGAAGAGTAAAGAAAAGTAGTGACAATCAACTTTACACATACTTCTATGTAATTAGCTCTCTCCTTGAACTTATAAATGATATATTTTGAACAAGCGGCAGATAATCTATTCATCTAGAGAAAACCCCTGAATCCGTTCCTTCACAAGGATTAATTAATTAATCTTCTATTAAACTTGTTTATTAGTAAATTTCCTTCCTTTAATTTACTCCCCCAGTTTTGATTTATATTTGTTGTTATTTTTTTGGGCCAAATATTGATTAATTTTACATAAGATGGAAATAAGTTCACCGGCGGTAAACCCATTCTCGAGAAGGTAAACAGTACTATTTTCTGGCAAGTAGAGATTTATAGCTTGGCTAGTAGAGATTTAAAGCCATATCAGACCCAAAGATAATGAAAAATCAAGGTTCCATTGTCTGGTTTCGGTTGCTACACACATATATATGCGCGCGCAAAAATGAACGGAATAATTAAGCGTTTTAATGCATAGAAGGTCTTTCGATAAATGGACATTACTCATGTAAGTGGGACGTGCCAAATGATTTCTTCCCTTGCATAATTCGTTGAATTGGTTCTGTAAAGACTGCACGTATGAAAGAACATGTAATGATCATCAAGTGCACTGACATAACTCTTCTAACTGCAATTGCGATCATAAGATCAAAAGTAATAATGACTTGAGAATAAAATACTACTATTTAATTTCAAATGCACTATCCACTTGCAGTCAAATTCCCACATTGATGACTTGGGTATGAAAAAAAAAAACGGTAGTGTTTGAATTTCTTATTTGTAAAATATTTAGTCGGCTCACTATTCATTCATCATTATATAAAATTTTAATAAATATGAATCTCATTAAAATTTGATTTAATAGTGGACAAATTATACATTAGTACGGCGTCCCACAAATAATAAATATAAATAACATTTTTTTAAGACAAGATAACAAAGATAAATGAAGAAAATCCAATGTTATAGTCTATATATCTTTCTCTCACCGAATGCATGATACGTTATCACTGAGTTGACACAATATAATAATTATATATTCTAAGCAAACTCTATTTATTATTACTAAATTGTGTCATTCACATTCATTTTATATAAAATATCATGTTAACTCATATTTTATCGATCTGAGATTTTAATTAAATGAGACCGCGTTCTAATGATTATTCCACCTGATACTAAATTAAGTGTGAACAACACGATATTCCTTACCATATTTCTAAGTATAACTAACATTTCTCCATAGAATTGCATTATTCTAACAACAAACTTTAGCGTTCAAACATAATTTCGGTCCTCCTTGTTGTTTCCCAACTACTAGGACCTTGACTACACCAACTGTCCCACAAGCATAAAACGAGGAAGCTAACCAATCGAATTTCCAAAAGGGGGAGTATCATCATATATACACAGTCCTCCTATTCTACTCCCTCTCCCTCTCTTTCTCTCGCAATCATACATCATCACAAAGAGAGTGCAAACCCACTTTTCTTTATATATCGCTTTTCTCTCCCACTAACGCAAAAAGACTCGCCACCACCCCCCTTCCTTTTGCTTTTTTCTGCGTTTTCTGGATTGTTGTCGATCGCCTTCCAAGATAAAAGACGATGATGCAAGAACTGTTTGGTGGTGCCACTTCTTCCATTGACGGAGGAGGGATTCTATTACCCAACAGCACACCATCTTCTTCTTCTTCTACTTCGCCGTGCCCTCCATCCACCGCCACCCTCGCCGCCGCTTCTTCTCCGGCTGCCGCCACCAGCTCGTCGGAAAACCGAAACCTGAGGTGCCCGCGGTGCGATTCCCCAAACACAAAGTTCTGTTACTACAACAACTACAACCTCACCCAGCCTCGCCATTTCTGCAGGACGTGCCGCCGGTACTGGACCAAAGGCGGCGCCCTCAGGAACGTCCCCATCGGAGGCGGCTGCCGGAAAAGCAAGAGCGTGGGCAGCAGCGCGCCTGGCTCGGCAGCGAAGACGGCGGCGGCCACCAAGACGAAGACGGCGGCAGCGTCGTCGTCAGAGCTCGTAAGGCCGTTGCCGTTGGGGCTTGGACCTGGCTTCGATAATCACCAGCTTCCGTCGGGCCCAATTCTCTGGGGCTCGCCGCAGAACTCTCGTCCACTGTCTCTGCTGAGAGCCAGCAGGAGCCAAAACCCTAACCCTAACCTTAACCCTAGTCCCGTCGGGAGCTTGATGGGATCCCAGCCTCGCGAGGCGACGGATCCGTTGGTTTCAAATGCCGTGTTCGAATATTCTCGAACCTTCGGCTATGATTCCGCGGGACAGGCTCCTTATTCGCTTGGTCCATGCAACTCGTTTTGGAGAAACGGTGATCAAGATCGCCAGCATCAGCGGCGAACAAACGACGGAGGGTTTTTACTGGGGGAGTGATAGTATTTTAGTAGTGATGTTAGTTCAGAAAATAGTTGGATAGTTGAGAAGGCTTTAGTTGATAGTTGGAAGATAGTAGTTAGTAATGTGATGTTTGGAGCAAAGGAATAGATTGTATTGCTCACAAAAATCATACAAATGACTTGATGACATATGCTCCCAAGTTTGCCTATTTATAGGTGCTTGAGGGTGGTTCCAGAATATTCTACATCATTATGTATTTCTCTTACATTCTAGACTTCTCTACCTTATTAGATATCTCCATTACATTCTAGATACTTCTACTTCTAAATACATTTACAATTCATTAATCATATATTCTAGATGTTTCTACACTATATGATTATGTAGACATTAGTAGAAGATTCTAGAAAATTGCATCAACTTCAACACTGAGCATCAAGACGGTGGGATTCAAGAGCTTTACCAGAGGCTGAGGGCGTCAACGGCAGCTAGTTATTGCGGTGACGACAACAACTCAACGGCGTTTCTGGGAAACGTGGCTCCTAATTATTCGTCTTCTTCTTTTTCCAACATTTTGGAGTCAACTTCGGTCAGCTCTGAACTGGGATACTGGAATCATCCAACGCTTTCGTGGCCTGATCTCCCAACCACGAATGGCCCATATCCATAAGAAAAAAGGAAAAAGAAAGTATTAACTATTTTTGTTTACTGTTTAAATTTTCTTTTTTCCGTTAGAATAGTTCTGTTTCTAATTTGTATTTTAGCGTTTGATTTTTCTTTTTTCTTTTGTGGTTTGTTGGTTTTGGGTGGTATATGGATATGGATCTAGCTAGGCCTCTAGCACTGGATTCTCTTTTCTTCTTTTTCTTTGTTTTTTATATTTTTTCCCCTTTACTTTGGCCCTTATCTAGTCTTCTATTTGCTACTTTCTGTATGTTCGGTTGATGATGGCGTGCTGGTTTAGTTATCTAAAGTTATTATCTCATGGACCACGGAGTTTAAAACTGAACGGAAAACTCTATTTCTGAGTGCTTTAAATTTTGGTTGCCAAGTCTCTTGGTTGTGTTAGTATACTGCACTTTATGTTCTGAACAACGTGAGATATCTATGATAATACAGGCACGAGAATGCAACGATTTAGAATATGTTGCTGACGTTATATCAGAAACAGGTGTCTTAATTCTTAAGGGTGCGTAAAACTGTTAACCTCATCCGTAAAACTTTATCGCCTATTTTTTAGGATCAACCAAACACACCCTAAGCGTTTTAAAAAAAAAAAAGAGTAAAGCTGAGTGTTGAATAAAGGACGCCCATTATCTTGGTAAACTAAAAACCTTTAGGGCTTTTGTAGGATGGGTAATGGTGGAGGGGTGGTGGTCCAAAGTGGGTAGCGTATGCAAATGCAATATATATAGGCTTTGTTTTGTTACGAGAAATCTATAACTCTAAAGGAAATCTAGCCTTTTGAGAAGAGTTTCCTAAAACGGCATTTTAGAGATTCTTGATGTTGGTAGTGGTGACAGTGAGGAGCAATCCACCCTTAATCACTGAGCACACCTATCTTTGCCTGACGTCTTCTTTCTTCTGTTTCTCCGGTTGTCTAAATTGATTTCCTTCCTTCTAGTAATGGAAACTCTCTCTCACTCTCTCTCTCTCCCCTTCGGCTATATCTAACACCCCGTGAATTTTTCTTGAAGGACACCTGTGAATAATGAATATATCTAAGATACTGGTAACCATGGTTTTAAATTGCGGTCCGGAGCACTGGATCAGGTCGCAATATTAATGCTAATGCGGTAAGGTCCACAACGGCATCAGACCGCAATTGCGCTGTGGACCAAATTCACAGGATTGTGACCGCAACGACCGCAACGACCGCAAAAAATCAAATCGACCTTCATTTTCTCTTGTTCGACATCCCTTTCTCACCTTCCACTTTGCGGTCTTTTTTTTACTCTTGATTCGTCTATTACTATCTTTCTCATCCTCTCTCACCTTTCTCATCCTTTCTTGTGTCATTGATTCGCCTCTTACTGCCTTTTCCCATGCGGTCTTTTGGTTCATAAATTTCCTACTCCATTGTTATTGTTATATTTGTATATGCTTGTATAATATTTTAAAAATACAATTTAGAATAATTCTTTTAATAATTATTTATTTTTTATAAATAAATCCAATTTAAATTATTTATTGAGATGATATAAAGTCTTAAAATATTAATAAAAGTATATATAATATGTTAAATGAAAATTTATATAAAGTTACAATGAACATAGATGAAAAAAAATCAAATTATGTGAAATTTTTTTTTTAAAATTACGTTACAACAATGACAATGCACTGCGGCAAGTACGATACTCGCAATCGCAGCAACTGCAACCATGACCACATTCGCGACGACATCTGCAATTTAAAAGACGGTTGGTAACTTTGTATAAGAATTTTCTCAACATGCACACCACTGTTGCTTCAGGAACTAGTAGTATATGCATCTTGCCGTTGTGTACTTATCTAACTATAATAAGAAAATATGCGAATTAACTACAGAATTTAGCGAGGGAAAACTTTCTCATTAATTTCTCATTGATTAATGAGACAATAGTGAGAGATCAACGAGCAAAATATAGATTTCTCGACAAAATTGAAAAAAAAAATGAAAGATAAAAAGTTCAATAAACAGTTAGCAACGAATTAATGAGAACATTATTCTTCGCAACCTATAATTTGTACCTAAAGCATTTAGCTAAAGAAAATCTCTCGTTGATCCCTTGCAAACTCTCAACGTAATTTATTGAGAGACTGTGCCCTTGATCTTCCCTTGCTAAACTCTCAACTAAACTTAAGTATTTCACTCCCCTTTTAGTTTGCTAATCCCTAGCCAAACTTTTAACATTTCACTTTCTTTATAAATCCATCCTAAACTCTTAACGCAATTTAGTGAGAGAATGTGTCCTTGATAATCCCTCATTAAAATCTCAATCTAAAGTAAATTCTTCATTTCTATTTTAGTGAGGGATTGACCCTCGCTAATCCCTAGCTAAACTTTTAACATTTCGCTTTTCTTTTCAAATCCATTGCAAACTATCAACGTAATTTAGCGAGAGGATGTGTAATTGCTAATCCCTCTCTAAAATCTCAATATAAACTAAATCCTTCATTCCTCTATGCTAAATTTTTAATATTTCACTTTTTCTTTTACTAAGGAATTACTTCCTTGCAAACTCTCAATGTAATTTAGCACTAAAATGTGTCATCGCTAAACTCTCAATCTAAACTAAATCCTTTAATCCAATTTTAGCAAAGGATAATCCCTCCCTCTACTTTTAACCTTTCACTTTTCTTTCTAGTGAGGTATTGTTCCCTCGCAAATCCTAACCCATTTATATTGTTTGTGTCAAACTTCAAAGAAATTGAACATCAATAAGAAAATGAGCAAATAGATTTTATTTTTGCACATTTTCAACAAATGTATTATGTTAATTTTGATTCATGTAAAAAATATATCAATCGATTTTGAATTAATAGGAAACTTTACAAACATGATCCACAATATATAAATTTTCAATTCAATGGTTGATATTTTAAAAATTAAATCATTAAAAAGTTATTAAATGCATGGTATAACTAATTACATGATATTAAATAAATAAAATTATTAAATATTATAATTAATATACTAATTAGTGATTAAATACTTCTTTAATACTATAGGTTATTTTGCGTACATTATTCTTTTGTTGCGCTAACATTTTTTTGTTTTTCCTTGGACTTCTTTTTATAAGAAATGGAATATCAACTAAAGATTATAAATTACATTAATCCCTTTTTATTAGAGTCAACCTATAAATTACACGGGCCACTATAAAAAAATTATTAAATTAAAAATAATCTAACAATCTCTCACTTGACTCATGTGATAACTTGAATATTCAACAACTATAAATAGGCGTTATATATTGAAACTATCAAGTCACAACCTTCAATTGAATTGAAATAATTGGATCGTGGCAGTCACAAGCTATTTAACAACATGGTTCCTTCCATATATCACATAATTAGTTCAACTCAAATAACTTTAATGTCTCTAACTATCTTTTAAAACATAACTTGTTATCACACCATAATAATACATGTTCATAACATAATGTGGACAACAAATAAACAGCCAAAAACATATCTTTAATTAAATTCAGCAGTGTCACAACAAAATGAGCAAGATAATCATACATATATGTACATATCATACTATCATGCTAGAAAAGACTTATCTATTACGTCCACCTGCCTAACATGACTAGAAAATTTTTTAGGTAGCAATCCTTTAGTTAATGGATTTGCTATCATCAAATTAGTACACATGCGCTCAATTGACATTTTTTGGTTTTGCACTTCTTATTTAATAGACAAGTACTTCATATCCATATGTTTTGCATCTTTTGAGTATTTCCCATTCTTAGAGAAGAAAACTACTGCATAATTATCATGACAAATTTTTAGCAGACTAACTATACTGTCGACAATACCAAGCCCTAAGACGAAATTCCTTTGCCAAATGCATGAACCATGGATTGCTTTGACATCTATCTAACATGCCAATAGCAAAACTTATATCTGGTCGAGTGCATGTTTGGGCATACATTAAACTCACAACCATTGAAGCATGAGGAATAAATTCTATTTCTTTTTATTCCTAATTATCCTTGCAATATTGTATTTGACCAAACTTGTCTCCTTTTTGAATTATAACTATTCGTGAAGAGCATTTTCTCCATTCTAAATATCTCTAACACTTTATTGATATAGCCTTTTGTGAGACAATCTCAATGTTCCTTGTGTACTATCACAGAATATTTATATTCCAATCACATGGGATTTTTCTCCCATATCATTCATTTCAAACTTATTAGAGAGAAACTTCTTTACATAATGCTACAAGAAAACATTATTAGCAACAATATGAATATCATCAATATAGATCCAAAATAGCAAACTCACTCCCATTGACCTTCATGTAGATACACCAATCAATAGTATTCTCTACAAAACCATATGGTGCAATGGTATCATTGAACTTGAGATACCACTGTCGAGAAACTTGTTTTAGTCCATATTGTTAATAATTGTAAATTATTAATTGATTTGATTTGATTTGATTGTAATTTCCTTTTGGCCGTTAGGTTTTCCGCTATTAATAGGCTTAGCCTCCTATGTAAATAATATACTGAAATATACAGAAATACATATTACATTCCCACTATTCTCTTGACATGGTATCGGTCAGCCATTGAGATCCCTCTCCGCTGTCGCCTCCGTTTCTCCGTTTCTCCGTCCTCCTGTGTTTCATTTTTTGATATCGCCGACACCGCCGTCTCCGTCATAACAGCTCCCTGTCTTCGTCACGCCATCACAGCTCCGCCCCCGCTCGTCGTGGATGCGGTTGTTGCTACCACCTGCATCTCCAGCAAAAGTTGCGCTGCCCCTCCTCTGTTACTCCGCTGCTGCCTCCATTTCTTGGCACCAACACCGTGACGGAACAGACGAAGAAAAGCCTCTGTTGTCGGTCACCAAACTACGACGCTGCTAGGTCTCTGTCTCTGCCGCGCCGCCACATCACCACCACCACATGCCCTCAGATTTCTGGAGGAGATGAAGAGACGCTTGTGCTGTGTTATTTTTTTGCTATTTTTCAAGTTCAGCCCCATCCTCTTCCACACCCCACCCGTAGCCTAATAAACATCTCCAACCCAAACAAAAACAATAATCATAAAATCCCAGCCAACCCCAAGCCCAACCCGTTTCCTAACAACTTAAACAAAAACAATAATCATAAAAGCCCAGCCAACCCTAAGCCCAACCCAATTCCTGACAACCCAAACAAAAACAATAATCATAAAACCCCAGCCAACCCCAACCCTAACCCGTTTCCTCACAACCCAAACAAACACAATAATAATAAAACCCCTGCCAACCCCAAGCCCAACCCGTGTTCTGACCCGACCCGTACCCCTACCAGGTTTGTTGACCAGCTCTGTGGGCCTTTGACCACAGCGCTGACGTGGCGCCACATTGCTGAGGAGGCTTTTGCCACGTGTCTGTCAGTGCTGACGTGGCGTGCTGACGTGGCAATCAAGTCAACCCTTCCCATGGTTTTTTGGTGAGATAATTCTATTTTTTCAGTCCTTTTTCATCAATTCAACCCCGAAAGTACTGTTCTCTTTTACCATTGTGCTTAATTATGGATAAAATAGATGTTGCCCATCTTATTCCTGTCATTCTAAATAGTTCCAACTACACTCATTGAGTTGAGGCAATGCGTGGTTTTTTGAAAGGCCATAAACTATGGCGATATATAACAAGTGATATTGTGTGTCTTGTCAAACCTGAAGATGATTCTGACGAAACTTTTACTTACATATTAGAAGAATAGGATAGTAAGAATCACCAAATAATCACCTGGTTTCGCAGTACCTCAACACCTAGCATTCATCTTCAGTTTGGCCGGTATGACACCGCCAAGGAGGTATGAGATCACTTGCAAAATCGTTATACTATCTCTGATTTATCTCATCAGTATTAACTTCTGAAGGAACTCCAAAATCTCAAACAAGCACCTAAAAAAGCTGTTTATGAATTTTTTGGCTCAGATGGAAGCTATCTGGGATCAATTGGCATCCTGCGAACCTGCCATGAAGCACAAAAGTAACGCTAAGCGATATGACGAGTATCGTAATCGCACTAGGCTCATCCAATTCCTGATAGCTCTCCCTGATGACTATGAACTTGTTCAGGCATCCCTGCTCCATCAAGATCCCTTGCCCACTCTTGAGAATGCTCTCCCTCATCTCAAGTCTGAAGAAACCCGTTTAGGGCTCCTCAAACCAACCACAGACATGGTTTTTGCAACTATTAATGACATGAGTAAATCTTGTCGATATTGTCATCGACCAGGACATCTCCTTCCCAACTGCCCCACCATAGAATGTCGTACCTGTAAGAAGAAAGGTCATATCACACCCCACTGTAATGCTCTTGTTTACCGCTACTGTAAAAAGCCAGGACATGTTATTGAGAATTGTCCCACTCGCCCACCAAGGTATGCTCATGCTAAAGCTCAACAACGCTCCAGTACTTCTAAAGTCGTGCTTGCCACTGCCGCTTCCAATGACACTGTGGCCTCTCCCTCCGCCACATCTACCGCTGCAGTCTCCTCAGGTGATATTGAGTCCTTACTGAAACAACTTCTTTCACTTTCTGGTAATACTCCTGCTGCCTTGTCTACCACCTCAGGTAATACAAAATGGTACTTTGATTCTGCATGTTGTAATCACATGACATCTGCATCTCATAATTTTTCTTCCATGACTACCACTAGCATTGCACCAGCTATACACACTGCAAATAAGTCTCTTATGAATGTAAGTCATAAGGGTTCTATCTCTTCACCCACTCTCACATTACCTGACACATATCTCATTCCTAAGTTAAACTTTCATTTTATCTCTGTTGGTCAATTATATGATCTTGGATATGAAATTATTTTTTCCTCTTCTGGTTGTCGTGTACAGGACCCACGAACGAGGAAAGTTATCGGGACTGGATGTAAGATTGGAAGGCTATTTGAACTCACTAGTCTTCACGTTCTTTCCAATATCTGTGCTGCTTCTACCCCCTCTTCCCTCCAACTTTGGCATCATCGTCTTGCTCACAACTTTCTAGGAAAAATGCGTCATCTCCTGTCTGCAGGAATTTTAGGACACATTAGTAATGAATATTTTAATTGCATTTCTTGTCAAACTGCTAAACAACCAGCCTTGTCTTTTAATAAAATCACATCTATTTCTAACTCTCCTTTTGATTTAGTACACTCTGATGTTTGGGGCCCAGCTCCCACTCCTACTATGAGTGGAGCTTGATATTTTGTTATTTTCATTGATGATCATTCTCGTTATATTTGGATATATCTAATGAAAAATCGTCACAAACTGCCTACAATTTATATTAATTTTTCCAAGACGATTAAAACTCAGTTTTCACAAGTGATTAAGATTTTTCGACTTGATAATGCCATGGAATATCGTTACTAAAAAATTTTGACCTTTCTTTGTGAACAGGGAACTATATCTGAATTTTCTTGTCCTGGTACCTCTCAACAAAATGGACATATGGAACAGAAGCATCATCACATTCTTGACTCTGTTTGTACTATGCTTATCTCTTCCTCTTGTCTTGAGCGATCTTGGGGTGAAGCTGCTCTTACTGCTGTCTATGTCATTTATCATCTACTATCCTCTACTCTTGCTAATGTCTCTCCCTTTGAGCGTCTGCACCATACACCTCCTGATTACAACTCCTTAAAAGTATTTGGTTGTGCATGTTTTGTACTTCTTCAACCACACGAATACACTAAACTAGAACCACGTGCTCGACTTTGTTGCTTTCTTGGATTTGGGACAGAACACAAAGGCTATCATTGTTGGGATCCCATCTCTCAATGCATTCGTATCTCCCGCCATGTTATCTTTTGGGAACACCACATGTTCTCATCTTTATCTTCATTCAAGCCTATCCCCACCACCATAAGTCCTTTCTTTACTAACTCATCTGTTGACCTTTTTCCTAGTGATTCTGATGTAGGTTCTTCTCCTGAGCTTATATTGCTTCCTGATGTTTCAACTTCTCCTGCTAATCTTGTCCCGAACGTGGATCCTGCTCCACATTCCCATGATTCTCCGGATCGTCCAACCAGGGTAAGAAATCCACCTTCATATCTCCGTGATTATCATTGTTTTTCTACCATGCTTCACTTACATAAGCCGCAGTCCTATAAAGAAGCATCTGCAGATCCTCTTTGGCAACATGCTATGCGAGAAAAGTTACAAGCACTAGAAGATACTCACACTTGGGACCTGGTTGATCAGCCTTCTGATAAGATGCTTGTGGGATGTACATGGGTATACAAGATCAAGACCCACTCTGATGGATCTGTTGAACGATACAAAGCTCGCTTGGTTGCTAAAGGATTTACTCAAGAATATGGCATTGACTATGAGGAGACATTTGCCCCTGTTGCCCGCATTACCTCTGTACGTGCTCTTCTAGCAATTGCAGCCACTCAGAAATGGACTCTTAGCCAAAGGGATGTGAAAAATGCTTTCCTAAATGGTGACTTAGAGGAAGAAGTTTACATGAAACCTCCTCAAGGCTACACTTGTCCACCAAACAAGGTTTGTCTTCTTTGTAAGGCCTTATATGGTCTTAAGCAGGCTCCCCATGCTTGATTTGCCAAATTTAGTTCTACCGTCAGTCAACTTGGGTTCACTTCCAGTCCATACGACTCCACTCTCTTCATCCGGCGAATAAATCAAGGCTCTGTGTTACTATTACTTTATGTTGATGACATGATTATTACTGGAGATGACACTGATAAGTGCCCAATTTACGCAATTTTTGACCTATTAAAATGACACTTATCTGTTTATATTTTAACGAATTAGTTAATGAATTCCCCAATTTTTGTAGATTTATAATATATTTTGAAGATGGACGCAAGCATGAGTAATTAAGACGAATCCCATAAAGAATGGAGCAAAAGGGCAAAAGTGGAAAAGAGCTAAAAGACGAAGATTAGAGTAGGACCGCTCAGCGGTAAAAAGAGCTCGCTCAGCGCGAATAGGACAAACAACCGCTGAGCGGTGTACCCTTGTCCGCTCAGCAGTTGTACCACCAGAGCCACTTGCAGCTGGCGCATTTAATGCGCTAGCTGGAGCCAACTGGACTGCGGCGCCGCCTTGCAAAAAGCTGCCAGCGCATTTATTAAGATGTGTGAAATGATGATGCCGCTCAGCGATAAACCAAGTTCCGCTCAGCGATAACGACAAAATCGCTCAGTGGTGGTACCAAAACCGCTGAGCGATGCTTCCAATTTTTGCCTATAAATAGAGGGAAGCCGAGGCATTCAGGGCATCATCCATCCACCCATCTCCTCCCATACCATTTCGTCCATTACTTCCATTATCCATATTTTCTTAAGTTAGGTTTAGTAAGAAAGTTAGGGTTTAGAAGCATTCCTTAAAGGAAGTGCTGCCGAAGTTACCAACGGTTGTAGATCGTGGTGGACGTGTGGAAGTGTAACATCCCGATTTTTTTCCCTTAGTAAAATGTTCGTAAAAATAAATAAAATAAGGTATAAATGAATTTAGAACGGAGAAAAACATTACAAGTGTATCCCTTAGTGAGAATTTCCCCAAACAACTGTTCATAGAGCCCTTTCCAGGAATTAACCTCTCGAGGTCAGTAGAAATTATTCTGTGGGGTATTACCAAATTCTGCTGATACTCTAATGATTCCTCTCAACCTCTAGAGAAGGATGAAAAATCTAAAGTGTCGGTAAAACGGAAATCGGTTCGGATTCAGACGATTCCGCAGACCTTAGAACAGTCCCGTTTGGCCAGTAGAACTGAGTAAAGGGCCTCAAGTCTCTGGAAATCAAACCTTATGGAGGGAAACATTTTAAGATGCCTTAGAGTATCCCAAAACCTCATTAGGAAAAACGGGAGATTGCGGAAACGCCAGCGGAACGGTCTTGTTCGGACACCGGCGGCAAATAGCGGGTCAAAGGTATCTGTGAAAAATACTCCTCCGGAGAAAAATTCACAAATGCCTTAAACCAATAATATTCCCATGGAGGAGGAAAATAGAGGATCGCGACGGTATAAGCGGAATATTTTTCGGACGACCGTGCGCGATGCACCGACACTGCGAGCAGTAAAACACGAGCGAAACGGAACCGGGAGAAAGTGAAATTTTGGGCATCCCACGTGAGAACTCAGATTGTAAGGAAAATAATTAAAAATCCTAATTACTATTCATGATGTGACATTTGGATTATCATCCAAATTAATTAATTTTTAAATAAATTAAAAAGGGCATTTTGGTAATTATGCTTAGGGGCAAAAACGTAATTGTGGGAGGCAGAATTTTGCCTATAAATACCGAGCCATAATCAGAAAAAAAATGAGGAAATTCCTATCCTAGGGGAAACTCTGTCCGTGTGCTCCGTGAACGCTGCAGAGACTCCGTCAGGAAGCTTGGATCGCGCCCGAAGCTCAGAGGACGACTTGCCCCACACTTCTTCCTCACCGAACAGCTCCCCCACAGCTGGGTAACTCTAGTTTACTCACCTCTTGAGTGGATGTATGTGTTTATGTGTGTGTGTGTGTGTGTGTATGTTTTGATGCTTGTATGCATGCTTAGGGAGTTTAGAATTGTGGTTAGGATAGGGAGGTCCTGTGACCTGGGCTAGATAGGATTTTGATAGTTAGAATATGTGTGAAAACCTCAAGGAGTAACCATAAGAAAAGGCAAAGAGAAAGGAAAGAAAACAAAGAAAACAACTTCAGATTCGCCAGTAACCGCTAAGCAGCTCATGGTACCGAAGAACGTCGTGTATCGCTGAGCGGTCCCAAGTCACCGCTGAGCGCTCTGGTTCAAACCGCTGAGCGGCCCTAGGGCACCGCTGAGCGGTCTGAGACTAGAAATGGTTATGGACACTGTTTTGAGGCACATAGTCTAACAATCAATAATGTGACTGTGAATGGTAACTGATGTAAATGCAGCATGTGCAGTATGTGAAATAATCTGTTAGCATTTCATGCATCAGTATAAGATAATGTTAAGAGGACTAGAAGTAATTCTGCAATAAGTAAAGATTATGAATTGAACCATAGGGAACAAGTCATGTTATGCTGCAGGTACTGAAAGGAAATGAATTCTGAAATGTTGCTGAAAATGCTGAAAAATTCTGAGGACATGATCATGAGATGTCAAATAACGATCCCACTTCAGGAGGTCAGAGGGACATCCTGAAGGTGGAAGCCCGCCACAGGTGGTGTCTATATGGCATCCCTGCAAGGCGTGTTGTTATCACGCCTAGCAGGATCGAAAGAGGACAATGCTAAGTGGGGGTACAATATCCTCCCACTGCCGAGGGGTCGAGAGAGGACACGCGGCAGGTGGAAGCCCACCGCAGGAAGGTCAAAAGAGGGCCTACACTGGGGTGGGAGGTTATTCCGTCATAATAGTGTCAGAAGAGGGCACTATTATGGTGGGAATAACATATATTCTATTCCAAAAGCATGTTCATTCTGTTATGCATGAATATCTGTAATGTATGTAACTGCTGATATATAAGTACCGTCAAGAGAACGCTCGAGACGGCTATGTATGTACATGTAATGTTAATAAGCACGAGAA